>OY776284.1:51325220-51494824 GCA_963675345.1 Trididemnum clinides | reverse complement strand
TAATGAACAAATACTTGGTTTTGTCACCGTTTGAGAGTAAACTTTGCACAATGAAGTGAAGTTACAGAAAAGTAAGTGAAGTTACAGAAAAATCAATGTAGTGATGTTGCTTTGCATTTAGAGAACAAATAGGTTCTGCGGCCCTGAACAGGTTTTGATCTGATAAAAATAGATTCAACTGGCTTTTTTGATGCAAAGCGTTGCCGATTTCTGCCTCACAACATCTTTGTATTTAGAACCGCTGCACAGTTTTCGCTTAGCAGTGGTTCTACTGCTGGCAAAATGCGTTTTCATTTCAAGCAGTGCAGTTATATCAACCCGAACAGGGGAGGGAGAGAGGAAGAGAGGTGAGAAAAACTGAGAGAGCAAAACGTAGGGGAGGGGGAGAAGAAAAAGTTTGGTAAACGCCGGAGTAAACTAACCCAAAAAATAAAAAAGCTCTTTAAAATGTTTTATTTTTTTCTTTTCTTGACTTTTTAAAATTATGCATATTGATTGATAGCCGGCTTGTTTCGATAAATGCACGCGCTGTTGTTCATTTTCAGCTATCAGTCTTTTTTGCGGTAGATTTACAATTGTGATGACGAGTCTTGTTTCTTGAAGTGCGACATCATAACTCAAGGTGCGCTCACCAGTTGGTAGCATAAACAATAATATTAAGGACAACAAATAAAAGAATGAGTGATTAGTAAAACAGGCAACAATGTCACAATCCCGTGGTAGACTTGAAAAAACAATTGTTTTCAAACTGCCGTTTTTAACAGCAAATTAGTAGCATTGTTAATTTCAAATCTAGCAATATGTGTTGGCGAGATTAAAGGTTAAAAATACCTCGATCTCGGAGTATTTGTATTTTGTTTCAAAATGTGATCTAACTTTTGTTATGTATTCGAATTTTAATTCTTGTTGCAAGGTACTCATCGGAATAATATTAGGTAATTACGTATTTCGATTTTTCAGTCACAAGTAAAACTTTTATCCGCTATTGCAGTGGTTCTCAAACTGTGGTACGCGTACCACTAGTGGTACGCGAGAGCTTTTTTAGTGGTACGTGAAGATATTCATCAGTGATTATTATAGTCTGCCTTCACGTGACCATGTTATTTGATGACCATGATGTGACAATAGCAAAACTAAAGACCCGTTTAGACTAGGAATTAGATTAAATTAAAGTACGTTTAGAAGGCGATATGCAGTCCATTCTAGCAGTCTTTTTAGCAGCCTTCTAGCAGTCTTCTAGCAGTTTATCAGCCTTTTAGCAGCAGTCTTCTAGCCCTTCTAGCAGAAGGCGATATGCCTTCCCTTCTAGCAGTCAGGAAGGACGTCCAATATTCGTTAAAATACGTTTGTTTTACGTTATTGCGACACAATTAAGAGTGTGACGTTGCAATAAAACAAACGCACTTTAATTTAAATTAAAGTTTAAGATGTGCATTTTGTTTTAGCTAATTGGCAGCAATTAAACATTGATACTATTACGTCGAAATTGCATAAAATTGATTTATCAGTAAGTTAGCAAGAAAAGTTTTTGCCGTGTCGAAACGAAAGTACAATCCAGAATACATTAAGTATGGTTTCATTACTATCGAGCATAGAGGAGAATGTTTGCCACAGTGTGTGGTTTCTATGAAAACTTTTTCTAGTGCAGCCATGTAGCCCAGTTTGTTAAAATGGCACCTTGAATCAAACCATGCAAAAAAAAAGGACAAAGATCAAAGTTATTTTGAGCGGCTGGGCGAGAACGCAAAAAGACAGCAACTAGACCGGACAGGCCAGTTTCACCAAACGAAGATAGGAGTAGTAAAAGCATCATATGAAGTCTCTCTTTTTGTAGACCAAAACATGAAATCCCACACAATTGCTGAGCCCCTCGTTTTGCCAGCAGCAAAGACACTAGTCAGGAACCTCATTGGAGACGAGGCAGCAGCTAAATTGGATAATGTGTCCCTTTCCAATGACACTGTAAAACGCCGTATTCAAGAAATGTCGGGTGATATTGCTGGTCAAGTAATGGCTGGAGTAAAAGACTCAAAGTTCGGGTTTGTCATTCAACTCGATGAGTCGACAGATGTCGCGAAATGTAGCCAATTGCTCGTTTATGTCCGCTTTATTCAAAATTACACAGTGAAAACAGAGCTGATGTTGAATCAGGAGCTGGCTGCCACAACAAAAGGGAAAGATGTGTTCAATGTTTTGGCGGATTTTTTTAAAGAGAATGAGCTAGATTGGAGTAAGTTATTTTATTTAGCTCTTCTGGTAATGTAACGTTTATTTAAGTTGATACAAGTTCTTATCGAGCATGCAAAAAACTTTAATATCCGTCAACGTTTCGAACAGCTATACAGCTGTTCTTCATCAGGACTAATAATAAGCGAAAGCACGAGTGAGGCAATAAGTAATTATTGCCTCACTCGTGCTTTCGCTTATTATTAGTCCTGATGAAGAACAGCTGTATAGCTGTTCGAAACGTTGACGGATATTAAAGTTTTTTGCATGCTCGATAAGAACTTGTATCGACTTAAATAAACGTTACATTACCAGAAGAGCTAAATAAAATGAATTTATCAAAAATACCTGGTAGCCAGAATAACAGTATATTGGAGTAAGTTAGTTGGATACACGACAGATGGCGCTCCAGCCATGCTTGGGCGAAAATCTGGATTTCAAACATATGTAAAAGATGTTGCAGCAAACACGACCTTCGTCCACTGTTTTATTCACAGATTTGCACTTTGTACCAAAGTGCTCCCTGCTGAGTTAATGTCGCGCTTGAACAAAATCATCAAAATTGTGAATTTTATAAAAACCTCAGCTCTGAATTCTCGACTTTTTGCAAGACTCTGTGAAGACGTCAGTTCTGCTCAAAAATGTCTCCTTTTCCACACGGAGGTTCGCTGGCTGTCCCGCGGGAATATGACCCGGAGGGTCTTTGAACTTAGGCATGAATTGTTGACATTTTTCAAAGAGAAAAACCACGAATTTAAAGATTATTTTGAGAACGATGACTTTATCTCACGGATGGCCTACTTGTCTGATATTTTCCAGGCTCTCAACGTTATAAATCTTTCGTTTCAAGAATCAAACAGCAATATTGCAGTTTTTATTTCAAAGCTGGAAGCATTCACTCGGAAGCTAGATTTCTGGACCAAAAATGTAGAGAGCAAACAGTTTGGAATGTTTCAACTCCTTACCACACTTTCAGTGGAGCCCAATGATCAATTATCTCAAGAAATTCATGATCATCTCAAGCTGCTCCGAATGGAATTGTTGCATTACTTTCCAGATTTAGTAAGTTGGACCTACGCAGTCAATTCATTCTGTATCGACCCAGCTCTCCTACCCGTGGGAACAGGAGAACAGGAAGAGATCATTGATATTCAAGTTGACGATACAGCAAAATCAAAGCTGAACGAATGCTCTCTCATAGATTTCTGGCTAATCATGGGTTCTACTTACCCAACGTTGGCCCGAAATGCTGCTCGACAGTCACTGATTTTCCCCTCTACATGGGAATGTGAGCAAGAGTTCTCAGCCTTAATGCCCATTAAATCCAAGAGCCGAAATCGTATAACTGAGCCTAAACATGATTTCAGATGCGCTGTGAGTAAGGTTGCGCATCGAATCGATCAGCTTGTGCAGAAGAAACAGTTGCATCTATCCCATTAAATTGTATCGTTTGTTATTTGTTGGTGTTATGGTAAAATAAATAGTGTTAGATTTGAGCAAAAAAAGGTAATCTTGAGTCATTTGGTACGCGGTGTAGTAAAAAACGAATAGATGGTACGTGAATAGAAAAAGTTTGAGAAACACTGCGCTATTGCATAACGTCTGTGTGTTCGGAACTGCTTCGTAATTACCAGCAGATCTATTGCTGGTGTAGTGCATTTTTGCCACAAGCGGCGCAATTATATTAACCTTCTTTACAAGACCTCAGAGTAATCAAGGGCAACAAAAACTCTCACGTTGTGCATTTTGATCTGAATCAGATTCAGGGCTACCTGCTATGAAGACTGGCTGTTTGGCCAGACGCATTAAGTTTTCTGAGATTTTACTGATCAGTCTATCCCTAAAAAAGAGTAATTTGTGGCGAGATTCTTTCAGAGCATTTCCAGTTCTGATTAAGAGAATATGATGATCACAATTTCGTGTGCAAAAATTGTAAAAGTGCATACAACTTATTAACTTTTCTCTATTGCTCACACAAGAGTCCAATGGGTGAAGCTGGCGCAACCGGTTGAACCGAAATACTAACCCCGACATTACTGATGGAAAGCCCTGCCGGGCGATGCCGGCAAAGCCAACTAAATTATATTACTGTAGCTTAAAAGCATCAATTCCCTCTAAACAAAGATATGCAGTTCGATCAAGCACTAAATTTTGCATCTTTCCAAACAAAAATATGGAAACGCTTGAGCAAGCGGTTCCAAAGTAATAGCTTTAAAAATACTAGGGTTGGCTCGACCTTCATCTGGCTTTGAAATGCTCAAAAAAGCGCAGATCGGAAAAGAATTTTACTGATGCTAAATTATTTTGACTATTTTTTCAGGGGGTTAGTCATGGAAAAGTATTGCAATTGCTTTATCCGCAATTAATTTTTGTTTCCAAATCATCTTTGTTTTTCAACTTTTGGATATAAAACTAAACTATTGTAAGAGTACTTTACAAAAGCATAATCAACTTTTTGTGTTTCTCTTTTTTGTTGTTACTCTATGCTGCCTATTTAATAACCAGCCGGCTCTGCCGGCGATGCCCGCAAAATTCCACAGTAATATCGGAGTCGAGAATGTCGGACCAGCCGAGTGCGCCGGCTTCACCTAAGAGGTGATGTTATTTGACGCATCCAATTCTCGTTCCAAATTGAATAGTGTTATTTTTTGAACGGAAATCGATTAAAGAAAACATTATGGGGGAATGCACATAGCTGCTATGTTTTCCAAAACGTTTCTACAGTCTCTGGATAAGTCTTGTTTGAACTGCTTCCGGCATAGACGAGCTTTAAAACTGGACCTACTCAGAATTAAAACAGCAACGACGTTACAAACGTTTATGCGTTCATTTCATGAAGTGCATGAAAAACATAAATTTAAATTTGTAGCAAGATGAAAAATGATTTTTCTGAATTTTTAGAAATAAAGTTTGAAAAATTAGGCTCACTACTTACGACTTTTTCAATGGGTAGGACTATATGTATGTTCTGAAACCTCTGGCTGCGCGTATTTCAACCAAACAACGACATGCGATGCACACTACCAAATATGGAAATTCAACGTGTTTCGTAAGGAAACACGGCAGTTTGTCACAAAAAATAATGATTATCTATAAGAAACTTATAGGGGTCTGAGAGATCCCTGGCATGCAGCAATGTAATAAATAGAATTTTCTTGGTTTCTGAGTATTGTTTTGTTTTGAGTTTTTGTTGTTACAAAGTCCACCCCAAAAAAACAAAAGTCAGGAAATTTCGAGCCGATTAATCAAGAACTCTAGAAACTACGTTTAGCAAAAACATGCAAAGGGTCTCGCAGATCCCTCTATGAAATCTATGGTTAATGAAGCTCTCTGGTGCAGCACCAACATAATTTGCAGCGCATGCTACAATAGCTGTGCTATTCCAAAATACAACTGCATTTACACGATTGTCTGTACTGTAGTCACATAAACCACTTCTCAGTTTTCTTCATTGCTTGTTTTGATGAAACTGCTGCACTTTCCAAACATTTTAGCCTACTAGTAACTAGACCTCCAATGCCACTGTTTAAAAGCTCATAAAGCAAAGAAAAAGAGGTAAAAAGTTTGTGAAAGTTAACAGAAAAACCATTCGACAAACCACCTTTTTCTGCAAGACCCAAGACTACATCAGCACATTGGCCAAGGTTATGTCTGACAGCTTAGTCACTAGTGTCAGTTCCACAGTATGGTTCAGCGTGAAATAAGAATCCATCAGTTGAAGTAAAACACCACAACTTGAAGCCAAAACGATTTGGCTTGCCGCATATGAACTGTTTGGTTCCATGTTTTCCCAAGTAAGGAATCATGGTTTTAACAATGCTGTGGTCACTAGTGCTTTTCGAAGTTGCAATTTAGTATGTCAAATAGACAATGCATCTTGTAGTATTGGTCAGCATTTATTTCAGCCATATTAGCAAAATGAAAATTTGAAATTATATATCTCTAAATCGCTTTCGGCTCATTGCATTGGACACTGCCGCATTTTGTGTGTCTGGAGCAACTGCCCAATGTAGTTCAGCATGAGGCACTTTGCAACGTCCACAAAGCAAAATGATTGCAATTAGAGTTTTAATTTCATTTTATCTACATTTCAAGTTTTGCCATTGTGAAAAAAAAGGGGTTTCTTAATCTTACACGATATGAGTAATGAGCACAAACCTACCGTAGGCTTACTAGTTTATAACAGCATAACATAAAAATACGGAAATTTTTGGAAATTCATGTTGATTTACGGAACAACTGAATCACAGAAATACAAAAATTCATATTTAACATGAAATTACTGAAATACGGAAATTCGTTTTATAAAAGGAATTACTGACTTACGGAAATAGAGAAAAGATACCGATACAACCTAAAGAAGTAATTGCGAAATATGGAAATTTATGGAAGTCAATAAACACTAAACGTAAAACCACCCCATTGGGCAAGAGTAGATAAGTGAGGCGAACTCAATTCAGTATTTGCACAATTTCCATATTTCTGCGATTTCCGCAACTTAAATGGTGTTTTTCTCCATATTTCAGCAAAAATTCCGTAATTTTGTAAATTTCCGTATTTTAGTGTGGTTCCCATAATAGACTAGTACAGTTGGCTATTGGGCTATAGGAACTGAGCAAAATCAAAACACGAAACAATAATGCAGTTACTCTGATCTTCGACATAAGCAACACAAAGGAGTAAACTGGCGATTTCAATTTTTTGATTTAAATTTATACTTCATTATAAGGCACTGGCAACTTTAGTTGCCAGCAACATTCCAATTTTTATTATTTCGTCATAAAAAACAACAATTCTATAAAAACAAGTTCAGAAAAACAAGCAAGTATTTATCTTTGATAATTTATTGTGATTTTCACCATTTCAAACCCGTTTCACTTATTTTGTCGCCTATTAGTTATCCGACCAGACCACAGACGCAATTATTACTGGTTTTCAAGTTGCCCATTTTCATTCAGAGATTTTAGAGTTCCACTCAATAACATTTTTTGGTAAAACACTGCAACATTTTCTACAAAAACTAAGCGTTTTGTTGCTATGAACGCTTGTCAAATATGACTAACAGTAGCAGAACAATTGAAACTTTTCTGGGAATGTCTTTTTGGCAACTAAAGTTGCCAATGGCGTTTAATGGGTTAACTTAAAATAGTTCTTCAACATAAAAAAGTCATTAAGGTAAATTAAGGTTAACAACACATTTCGAGTCTTCTAAAACTAGGCGTGGTGGTTAGAGCGCCCGTTTAATAGTCGATAGACCTGGAGTTCATTTCTTCCAAGTCGAGTCATAACAAAAGAAATTTAAAAATGGTATTCGCAGCTTCCCTGCTTTGGCTCAGCACCAAACGGACATTGTGGAGAACCAGCCGCCATAATTTCTGGTTGTGTCCTTGGGCAAGGTACTTAACGGGTTGCCTCCATCCTTATGTGGCAAACAGGTGGCGGGGCCAAGCAGTCTACCCGTCGTGGTGGCCCAGTCTGACGAAAGACATGCAAACAGAGCATGCGCTCATACGCATAAACGAATGAATCGTGTCTCTCAAAGTGGGCCTTTTTTTATTGACACGCCATTGCCTATATCAGTTACGTATACCTTTTACTTGGTGGGGAATTTAAATATGCTACAAATTGGAAGAGTAATTTATAACCTCAAAAACTCTTGCATTTTGTGTCGTTCAAGCGCCCTCAACTGAAAACCATTGGTTTGAGAAGATATTACTTAATCTAGTCATTTGTTTTAATTTTGCGCAATTACGTGACCAATGACCTCACAAAGTTGCCCAACATTTATCTTGGTATCGTTAAAAGAACAAATAAGAATGTTATAATTTTCGATGCAAACTTTTCTAATGAAGCAAACATAAACATTTTTATATAAAAAACGAACAAAATTTTCTCTTTGCGGATGTGACTGCCCCCATGCAGCCCCACCTTCCGCCCCTATGTATAGATGGATCTGCATTCTGTTATGAAAATAAAGGAGTTGAGAAGAACACTACCTTTTCTAACAATTTCTACAATGCTTGGTGTCCTAAAAATTTAAGAGCAAAATAGTAACCAAATTCCAATCGGTTGTGCGATTGGGAATGCAGGACACTTTATAAACTTTAGTGCAATTACTAAAGTAAAACGATCATCATTATGAATTGCAGTCTCAAATCAGTCAAATGGGGCTGTTCACAATTGATATCACTCGTTTTTGTCAATTAAATCTTTGATCCCTCTCCCCCGTGTGATGCATTATAACAGTTTTGTGTGCCAATAATGTGATGCGTCATGCGAAAAAGTGATCAATAATCACAACTCTTATCCCCCTCTCCCAATATAACACCAATATGACGGTATTGCTTCTCCATCTGGAGACGTCATATGATAATGAACGGTCCTAAAGTTCATGACGAAAAAGTGTGCTTTCAACTGCCTAACGAATTCCACAACACACGTTAACACTATACCGAAAGATGCGGATTCAATTCCACGTGGTTCAAAAAACACAAACAAATTTACTTTCAAACCAAAAGTGGCTTTAATGCGATTGAAATTTCTAACTGTAATAACAATAATTTTTATCTTGTAATGTGTGGGATATCACCACTGCTTTGAGAAAGGATGGTTCGTAAAGATGGCAGTGGAAACGGTTTCATTAGAGACCACAAACTGAAAACAATACCCAGCAAAATATAAATTGAACCATCTCTACATCACGTATTATTCAAATAGAGATATTTGTGGATTGCTGTTTTTAACAGCAAAACTGGTGAATTGATGATTTAGAAAGATTGTGGGTGCCGGCGCTGCCAATACGCTAAAGGGGTTCACTCACCTTGTTGCTTGATTTCATACGATTGGTGGAGTTTTGATATTTAAAATTCGCAGTGAAACATATATGCGATGCAAATCTGATTTTGAATTAATTTTGTTTAATAATTAATTTCCAATCTCAAGTCAAACTATTTGTTTGTTGACCTAGAACAAAGGTCGTTAAACAGCGGCTTCTTGATTTTTGTTTTTACGCTGCCGCAATTTCAAAGCCTGGCAAATTTATTTTTAAAAAACAAAACAATAATGTAAATAAATAATGGTGAACCTATTCAATGTGTGGCATGGTGAGTGTTATCACAGTTGTGGCCACAGCATCACACAGCTGGCATGGAGCTCAAATCCTTGTAATCTCGTGCTCATATGCATACTTTCAAGTAAAAGAACTTCGAAAAATTTTTCAGCTCAGTCGTGAATGCAGACGGAAATATTATTCATTTTATAAACTTTTTCTGATTTGCTTCATGTTGGGACCTATTTTCAGAAGAGGAATGGAGAAGAAATATCCCCCTCAACTTTTAGACATTTTGTAATTATTTTACTTGATTGGTAGTATTTGTGGTTTGTAACTGCCAATGATATGCATTTGATGTAAAGTTGGTCCCCTCAAAGTTTCTAAGCAAATTACGACAGATCTATAGCTTCACGTACTTTAATTTACTTGCATGAAAACTGTTATAAATTGCAGACAAAACTTTTTATTCAACATTAGATGAGAAATTGACTTAAATATCTAAAAAATAACTATCATAACAACTCGATTTGGGACAGAATTTTTAAAAACACAGTTTTGAACAATTGCTGTGTCATCATCAAATTTATTTTCTGGCCAGTTTTCCAATTTCATATCTATATAAACTGTTTTGATTGAGCTTTTCGGCCATTAACGTATATAATGAACAAATACTTGGTTTTGTCACCGTTTGAGAGTAAACTTTGCACAATGCAGTGAAGTTACAGAAAGCAAAGTTACAGAAAAGTAAGTGAAGTTACAGAAAAGTCAATGTAGTGATGTTGCTTTGTGTTTAGAGAACAAATAAATCTTGCGGCCCTGAACAGGTTTTGATCTGATAAAAATAGATTCAACTGGCTTTTTTGATGCAAAGCGTTGCCGATTTCTGCCTCACAACATCTTTGTGTTTAGAACCGCTGCACAGTTTTCGCTTAGCAGTGGTTCTACTGCTGGCAAAATGCGTTTTTATTTCAAGCAGTGCAGTTATATCAACCCGAACAGGGGAGGGAGAGAGGAAGAGAGGTGAGAAAAACTGAGAGAGCAAAACGTAGGGGAGGGGGAGAAGAAAAAGTTTGGTAAACGCCGGAGTAAACAACCCAAAAAATAAAAAAGCTCTTTAAAATGTTTTATTTTTTTCTTTTCTTGACTTTTTAAAATTCTGTATATTGATTGATAGCCGGCTTGTTTCGATAAATGCACGCGCTGTTTTTCATTTTCTGCTATCAGTCTTTTTTGCGGTAGATTTACAATTGTGATGGCGGGTCATGTTTCTTGAAGTGCGACATCATAACTCAAGGTGCGCTCACCAGTTGGTAGCATAAACAATAATATTAAGGCCACAAATAATGTAAAAGAATGGGTGATTAGTAATATAGGCAACAATGTCACAATCCCATGGTAGACTTGAAAAAACAATTGTTTTCAAACTGCCGTTTTTAACAGCAAATTAGTAGCATTGTTAATTTCAAATCTAGCAATATGTGTTGGCGAGATTAAAGGTTAAAAAAACTTCGATCTTGGAGTATTTGTATTTTGTTTCAAAAATAAGATCTAACTTTTATTACATATTTAAATTTTGGTTCTTGTTGCTAATGACTCATTGGAATAATGTTAGGATAATTACGTAATTTGATTTTTCAGTCACAAGTAAAACTTTTATCCGTTACCGTATAGCGTCTGTGTGTTCGGAACTGCTTCGTATTTGCCAGCAGATCTATTGCTGGTGTAGTGCATTTTTGCCATAAGCAGCGCAATTATATTAACTTCCTTTACAAGATCTCAGAGTAATCAAGGGCAACAAAAACTCTCACCTTGTGCATGTTGATCTAAATCAGATTCAGGGCTACCTGCTATGAAGACTGGCTGTTTGGCCAGAAGCAAAAAGTTTCCTGAGATTTTATTGATCTGTCTAGCCCTAAAAAAGAGTAATTTGTGGCAAGATTATTTCAGAGCATTTCCAATTCTGATTAAGAGAATATGATAATCACAATGTCGTGTACAAAAATTGTGAAAGTGCATACAATTCATTAACTTTTCTTTATTGCTCACACAAGAGCCCGATTCCACCAGTAATATTGGAGTCGAGAATGTCGGACCAGCCGAGTGCGCCGGCTTCACCTAAGAGGTGATGTTATTTGACGCATCCAATTCTCGTTCCAAATTGAATAGTGTTATTTTTTGAACGGAAATCGATTAAAGAAAACATTATGGGGGAATGCACATAGCTGCTATGTTTTCCAAAACGTTTCTACAGTCTCTGGATAAGTCTTGTTTGAACTGCTTCCGGCATAGACGAGCTTTAAAACTGGACCTACTCAGAATTAAAACAGCAACGACGTTACAAACGTTTATGCGTTCATTTCATGAAGTGCATGAAAAACATAAATTTAAATTTGTAGCAAGATGAAAAATGATTTTTCTGAATTTTTAGAAATAAAGTTTGAAAAATTAGGCTCACTACTTACGACTTTTTCAATGGGTAGGACTATATGTATGTTCTGAAACCTCTGGCTGCGCGTATTTCAACCAAACAACGACATGCGATGCAGACTACCAAATATGGAAATTCAACGTGTTTCGTAAGGAAACACGGCAGTTTGTCACAAAAAATAATGATTATCTATAAGAAACTTATAGGGGTCTGAGAGATCCCTGGCATGCAGCAATGTAATAAATAGAATTTTCTTGGTTTCTGAGTATTGTTTTGTTTTGAGTTTTTGTTGTTACAAAGTCCACCCCAAAAAAACAAAAGTCAGGAAATTTCGAGCCGATTAATCAAGAACTCTAGAAACTACGTTTAGCAAAAACATGCAAAGGGTCTCGCAGATCCCTCTATGAAATCTATGGTTAATGAAGCTCTCTGGTGCAGCACCAACATAATTTGCAGCGCATGCTACAATAGCTGTATCATTCGAAAATACAACTGCATTTACACGATTGTCTGTACTGTAGTCACATAAACCACTTCTCAGTTTTCTTCATTGCTTGTTTTGATGAAACTGCTGCACTTTCCAAACATTTTAGCCAACTAGTAACTAGACCTCCAATGCCACTGTTTAAAAGCTCATAAAGCAAAGAAAAAGAGGTAAAAAGTTTGTGAAAGTTAACAGAAAAACCATTCGACAAATCACCTTTTTCTGCAAGACCCAAGACTACATCAGCACATTGGCCAAGGTTATGTCTGACAGCTTAGTCACTAGTGTCAGTTCCACAGTATGGTTCAGCGTGAAATAAGAATCCATCAGTTGAAGTAAAACACCACAACTTGAAGCCAAAACGATTTGGCTTGCCGCATATGAACTGTTTGGTTCCATGTTTTCCCAAGTAAGGAATCATGGTTTTAACAATGCTGTGGTCACTAGTGCTTTTCGAAGTTGCAATTTAGTATGTCAAATAGACAATGCATCTTGTAGTATTGGTCAGCATTTATTTCAGCCATATTAGCAAAATGAAAATTTGAAATTATATATCTCTAAATCGCTTTCGGCTCATTGCATTGGACACTGCCGCATTTTGTGTGTCTGGAGCAACTGTCCAATGTAGTTCAGCATGAGGCACTTTGCAACGTCCACAAAGCAAAATGATTGCAATTAGAGTTTTAATTTCATTTTATCTACATTTCAAGTTTTGCCATTGTGAAAAAAAAGGGGTTTCTTAATCTTACACGATATGAGTAATGAGCACAAACCTACCGTAGGCTTACTAGTTTATAACAGCATAACATAAAAATACGGAAATTTTCGGAAATTCATGTTGATTTACGGAACAACTGAATCACAGAAATACAAAAATTCATATTTAACATGAAATTACTGAAATACGGAAATTCGTTTTATAAAAGGAATTACTGACTTACGGAAATAGAGAAAAGATACCGATACAACCTAAAGAAGTAATTGCGAAATATGGAAATTTATGGAAGTCAATAAACACTAAACGTAAAACCACCCCATTGGGCAAGAGTAGATAAGTGAGGCGAACTCAATTCAGTATTTGCACAATTTCCATATTTCTGCGATTTCCGCAACTTAAATGGTGTTTTTCTCCATATTTCAGCAAAAATTCCGTAATTTTGTAAATTTCCGTATTTTAGTGTGGTTCCCATAATAGACTAGTACAGTTGGCTATTGGGCTATAGGAACTGAGCAAAATCAAAACACGAAACAATAATGCAGTTACTCTGATCTTCGACATAAGCAACACAAAGGAGTAAACTGGCGATTTCAATTTTTTGATTTAAATTTATACTTCATTATAAGGCACTGGCAACTTTAGTTGCCAGCAACATTCCAATTTTTATTATTTCGTCATAAAAAACAACAATTCTATAAAAACAAGTTCAGAAAAACAAGCAAGTATTTATCTTTGATAATTTATTGTGATTTTCACCATTTCAAACCCGTTTCACTTATTTTGTCGCCTATTAGTTATCCGACCAGACCACAGACGCAATTATTACTGGTTTTCAAGTTGCCCATTTTCATTCAGAGATTTTAGAGTTCCACTCAATAACATTTTTTGGTAAAACACTGCAACATTTTCTACAAAAACTAAGCGTTTTGTTGCTATGAACGCTTGTCAAATATGACTAACAGTAGCAGAACAATTGAAACTTTTCTGGGAATGTCTTTTTGGCAACTAAAGTTGCCAATGGCGTTTAATGGGTTAACGCTTTGGCAACTTTAGTGGACTTTGTAACAACAAAAACTCAAAACAAAACAATACTCAGAAACCAAGAAAATTCTATTTATTACATTGCTGCATGCCAGGGGTCTCTCAGACCCCTATAAGTTTGTTATGGATAATTATTATTTTTTGTGATAAACTGCCGTGTTTCCTTACGAAACACGTTGAATTTCCATATTTGGTAGTCTGCATCGCATGTCGTTGTTTAATCATTCACTACCAAATATGGTATGATGAATCATTGTCACACAAATGTTTGATTGCCTCCTTATTTGGATAGCTTAAAACTTTTATACGTGTTGAGTGAAATTAGAGTGCTTTCTGTAGTTTTGTTAAACAACTGAACGGCCTAACTACGTAATTGGTTATTGTATTTTGAGTTTATGCTGGCTTGTATTGAATCTATCCAGTAAAACTTTTTTTTCTAGTACTACTTAGATTTCAGGCAGCTTCTAAAATTATTGTACTCAGTGTTGTAAATAAATAAGGGTATGCACAGACGATATACTGTTTCTGATGTTGCTGCTGCTATTTCTGACACGGATGAAGCGGATGATAGTGAAGCAGAAGGTATGGTTCTGGTACAGAATGAAGAGGAAGAAAAATCTGAAATAGAAGAAGAAATGTCCGATATTGAGGAGGAAGTATCAGCTGTTGATTTTGTAGGTGAAACTAGGGAGCCAGAGCAGACCGAAAATGATTTCAATAAAAACAGTGAAGATTTTGCAATATCTTTTGTCTCATCTTCTGGTAAACGTTGAGTAGAAACCGTGCCAGCACATTCTAGGAGAAAGCACATTGCAAATATTCTGCGCCAGAAAGGGGGAATTACAGCCTATGCCACACAGAGAATTAACGACATAGTATCTAGTTTCAAATGCACATTTGACCAAAGCATACTGGACACAATAATTGTGGAACAAATCGAGAAACCAGAAGAGTAAAAGAGAATGAATGGAAAGATGTTGCATCTATGGAAATGGAAGCATACCTTGGTCTGCGTATTCTTTGCGGAGTTTTCAAAGGTGATAATGAGAGTGTTTCTGAGTTCTGAAGTCCAGTTAAAGGAAGAACAATATTTGGTAACAAAATGGCACTCAATCGGTTTGAAGACATTTGTAGAATGCTACGCTTTGATAGCACAGCGGTGCTGACAATATCCTCAGCACATAACAGCGGTTCAATTAATCAATCTGATCCCGCCAAAAAACCTTTGATAGCAACGAGAATGGCGAGACTTTGGAATGATCGAATGGCAGCTACTCGTCTGTTGCTTGATGGCCTTGTCACCAATCGTCAGAAATGTGACATACACAATGAGCGCGTGACTGTTGACAAAGAGCTGTTATCTATTTAGAGGTAAATTTCCTTACATTCAGTACATGCCTAGTAAACCCGCTAAGTATGGTTTGTAGTTATGGGTGTTGGCTGATGCTCAATCTTATTATGTTTCCAATGCATCAATGCACACTGGAAAAAACCAAACCGCTGATTGCGGATCACGCGCTTTCCGGGACGAGGTAGTAATGAATGAGACCAGGCACGTCCCAGAGAGCAGAAATTTTACCACAGACAACTTTTTCACGAGCCTGTTCCTTGCAAGGAAATTGAGGAAACGAAACTTGTTAGGTACAACAAGATTGCATAAACAAGAAATACCTTTAAAAGCTTTCTTCACAGCTTCCCTGCTTGGCGCTCAGCATAAAAAAGGGATAGTGTGAAGAACAAACCGGCAAGCTTGCTTGTTGTGTCCTTGGGCAAGGCACTTTACGGAACGCCTCCACCTTCACGTGGCAGACACGTGGTCTACCCGTACTTCACCGGTTCACAGTTGTGAAGTAGCTAACCCCGCATGTCGTAAGAGGCGACTCTTGGGTACCCACAAGTGGCAGTTTGGTTTTGTTGGTGGTGGAGCTAACAGTCACTCATGACTGGTTCAAAATGGGCTGACATCTTTCCCCTAGCCTAATTTTAATTATGCTGACGGCATGAACCTGAATTGCCGTTTATGCCGTACCTCCATCCCGAAGGAGAGGAGGGGTAATCACAACAACAACAACAACAGAAATACCTTTAGCAGTACGGAGTCATCATAATCGAGAGCTTTACTCCAGCAAATTTCTGTTTACTGCTGTTGACCAAACTCCATTCGGTTGGGATCATACAAAATGGAAATGAACAAAGTGGTGCTGACAATATCCTCAGCACACAACAGCGGTTCAATTGATCAATCTGATCCCGCCAAAAAACCTGAAGTTATTTTGAAATACAACTAAACTAAGAATGGTGTAGATCATGTGGACAGAATGATTGGAAACTACCCCGCAAAATACAAGTCTAGGAGATGACATTTTGTGTTTTTTTGCGACGTTCTGGATATAGCATGTTACAATTTATTTGTCCTCTTTTCAGAAGTGTTTCCAGAATATGAAAGCAACAACTGTCACAAAAGAAGGCTTTTTCTGATCGACTTAGGGACTAAGCTCTCTGCCAGCTACAGATGAGCTAGACAAAGATTACTATCACCGATTAACAACGTGTCCACCATCAGGTTGTAAAAAAGAGGAAAAGTTACAGAATTTGCTCAGAAAACGGAGTAAACGGAAAAACTGCTTACTATTGCAGGAGCTGCAAGACTCTGTCATGCTTGAAACACTGCCAGTTAACTTGTGAAAAGTGCTGAACTGTATGACCACATTGTTTAACAAGGCGGAAAACTATGATCGTCTACATTGTGCGGTTGCACATAAATTGTCTTTTTTCAATAAACTTTTCTGAATAAACTAGCTTCTTAAATGTTTGTTGTCATTATAAGTGTGACTGCTGCTATTCCAGTCACACGATTTTGGGGGAAGGTCTTGGTGCACAGCGCAAACTCAATCGCGGTATCAAAGGGCACTCTCGAGATTGAATCAAATGTAATTCCGAGACGAAAAAATCCGATCGATCATACACGAATGGCGTCGATACTGCGACAGGTTTTCTAGAATAATTTAACAATTTTAAGCAAATAGCCAAAACAGAGTAGAAAGATCAAATAGTAAATAGCGAATAGCGACGGCATTAAAGTACCACGATAAATAATAATAATTATAAGAGAATTGTGAGAAGCACTAGCTGTTAATACACGATAATTTACAATAGCTTAAAATATATACACTTACTGACTGTATGCGACTTTCCGAAACGATTCAACTTTATAGCAGAGATAACACTTGATCCGTACTTTGATTTTGAGAAAAATGCCAAATAATTAGAGTGCCGCGGTTTTATAGTGCTGCAAATTTACGAAATTCTTACGCGAGCACGTGGAAATAGACAAAAGAAAACTTCATAGAGAATGGCTGTCCTAAATCTTTTTTCTTAGCATTGTTTACAACACAAAAGACGCTAATTATAACAGTAGGTTTCCAGCAGCTTATTCAATTAGAAAGAGGCTCTGCAGTTTAATCAGGGCGAGAAATCGGTTTTAATTAAAAATTTTATAAATGGATTTTGTCTGTAACAATAGGCGCAGATAGAAATTGTGTGTGGACTGTCGAGGTTGCGGGTGGAGATGGAAAGGAAGTAGTCCGTATATATAGACAGTAAAAAGATAGCAGATAAGAGCACTAACCAATTACGTATCGACCGGATTTAAACTACAGCAGCTTTTCTTAAAACAGTGATAGTAAATTTTTTGGAACAAAAATTCTGCACCTATAACGCGTAAATTGTAATCTCCATCTAACCAAAAAGTTTAAGGTGCTTTGGTGGCTTCAACTACGCCCACGAACCCGTATCGAAAAAGTTATTATTGGAAAGAGAACAACCGATTTTTAGTTCTTGATCAGGTGTGATCACATCAAGAGTTTAAAATAATGCCGTAGACCTACTTAGGCAAGCATCACCAGGCGCAATGGAATGAAGCATGGAAAAGGTTGAGGCAGGGTGCTGCCAACACGCCACCGCACTGCAGATATCTAATTAAAATTAGCCATGAGGCCCACACGCAAAGTTGGTGACACCCAAATACCGGTACAGAACGATCCCAACAAAATTTTACTTTGACAAAAAATTGACGTTGAAATAATCATTTCACTATTTTAACGGTTCGGGGACCTCTTTCGCCACCCTTGCCACGCCCTTAAACGCACGAATCTATGAAGTAATACAATAAAATATTAAAAATGCCAAGTTTTCTCTCTAGCTTAACTGAAACGATGCACAAACACAGAGTGCTGATGTAGGGGTCACACAGACCCTTTCATGCAGCAGCAGATACAAAAACTGTCATGCACTCTAGGGTTAAACGGTAGTCGAAAGCGGAAAGAAGAAAACCAATGTGCTGATGGCTCATGCTCTGATGCTGATGGCTCATGATAATCAAAAAATGGGAGGAAGGGATCTGTTTGATCAATTTGTTCTCACCGTTTGCTCAAAAAGATGGTGGTGTTCATTTTTTACCTAAAGCCTCAATGCTGTTATGACCGATGCTTGGTTGCTGTACAAGAAAATTCACGGCAAAAATATTCCAATGCTTGCTTTTGAGAGAGAAATAGTCGCCACAACGCTTGCTTCATCCAGGCGAAAAAAGTTGCCTAGCTTGCAATATGCTCAACAAGTTTCAAAAATATTACGTACTGATAAGTTCGACCATGTCGTAAACAAAGATTAGTCAAAATACAGACACTGCAAAGTTTGCAAACGTCGTTCAGTGTTTATATGCCAAAAAGTGCACAGTGACCCAGCACCCTTCAGCCTGTTTTAAGTGCTTTTATGCAAGCAGCGCTCCGTAGCAATATTTTTGCAAACTAATTACAGCAATTGGTAGGACCAAAAGCGATCTCTGGCTTTACAGAACCTTGTGTGCAAAGTAATGTGCATTATCGACAATTTTGCGTCGTCTTTGTTCAAAATTTTTCGACGCTTGTAAAATAAATGTTGCTCAGCGTCTATATTTGCAGGAGACTTACGTCAATAACTTACTACTTTTATCAAAAAATCCGTTGTAAACAGCCATAAATATAGACGACAGTCATGAAAAACAGATTCATGTACATGCGTCCCAAGCGAATGATTGATTTTTACCTGGCAGCATATTTTACTGCGCTATAAACCATTGAACAAAATTATTGCATTTTTGACTACATTAATGGCCGTTAGCAACTTAAGTTGCCATAAAATAAGAAAAAAAGTACCCGACAAAAACTTTCTTTTTTCATTTTATGACTTATAGTAGACAAAAAATCAGCTGCTTAAAAGAATTTGAAGTTACGACGTATTTTTGACTTCGGCGTTTAATGAGTTGATTATTCTGAACAAATGTTTAGTGGCACAAAATTTCAAATTAGTTTTCAATAAATTTTTGGAGCGATTTTATTGCGCTCCTTTAAACAAAAAATCTCACCGATCATACATCACTCTAAAACGGCAAAAAAATCACTACCTTTATGTAAAAGGAAGAGGTAATCTTGTTTATGTTATGGATGTCATTTTGACTTTGCTGCAATATACGTTGCTTGATGTTTAAATGTGACCCCCTTTAGCAACTGTGTAACTTGCGTGTTAGGATTGCTGTGCATTTTGGATGTCTATAGCTTTATTCGAACACTAGAAAGACAACAAATTCATTTTCCTAATGAGTCACTGAAGGGTAAAATAAGCTTGCCACCAATTGAATTTGTAATACCGTTTAATTTAATGTATGATTGAAGTGATTTCTTCCAATATATTTTGCACTTGATTGAATTACCTAAGGAAACAGCTCTTGAAGCTGGATCTCGGTATAGGCTGATCTTCTCAAACTTATTCTGTTGTGGCCGATAGAAAATCATTTCTTTTAAAAAGTGAGTAAAACTCGGAACGTTTCAATATGGCTTCTATTGCCAGAGTAAAGCAGAAAAGAGAAAGTGTCATTATTTTTAGTTGGCAGAATTGTCAAAATTGTTGCTTTTGGTCAACGGCGGAA
Source organism: Trididemnum clinides (assembly GCA_963675345.1). Lineage (NCBI taxonomy): Eukaryota > Metazoa > Chordata > Ascidiacea > Aplousobranchia > Didemnidae > Trididemnum > Trididemnum clinides. The sequence goes on along the minus strand of OY776284.1, from coordinate 51,474,914 downwards.
AATACAAGCTGCAAATGGAGCAATTGCAGTGCGTAGACCAATTTTTTCAGTTTTTTGCAGTCCAATCCGAGTGGTTTGTTTAAGATATAAGTTGCTTTGAGGGTGACTAAATGAAAAGATGATTTAGCTGTTGCCAATACTGAGAGTTAAATGTCATTAACGCTTAGATTGCCACGAGAGCTGAACAACATCACAGCTATTTTTTGCAAAAATGGCCACCAAGACAGTGTTTGTTACGGTAAGTGGGCCTATAACTGAGGCCATCATTAAATTCAGGGCCTCCAAGCAAGAAGTTCATTAAAATTGCCCATTCTACCTAAAACGTTCATGGATCAATGTCACTTCTCCTAATTTTCAGAAGAAACTCAAAACTAGGGTAAGTAATTGCTACAAAGCTACTAAATTTTTGGATTCACCAAGCTTATTCTACTTGCAATCAACCAGAATGCCATGCCTTTCATTTGAAAAGCAATGTTAGGTATGGTGACGGTGTGTTATTGTTGGGTTTGCTTTTAGAATCGAACCAGGTCTTGTGAAATAAGATTTGAATCTGATTGCAATTTTTAAAATGCATTTATGACATCACACAACAAAAAGCAAGAGTCATCACAGTTGGAGACACTTTGTAACGTAATTGCCAACTTTCGAAATTTATCCCAAAATCTTGGGAATGTTAAAAGCCACTTAGGAATTTTCTTGGGATATTAGAATGTTTTCTTGGGATTTTCTTCTTTTAAGATTTCATTCGCAACTAGACTTCACTGCTTCATTGACAGAAAGGAATTGCCAACAATACTTCCAACTCATTTAAACAACATTTGAGAAGGATTGATGAATCAATCGTTAAACATTGATTCACCAATCCTTCAAAAATGATATATTCCTTAGCGGTGAATATTGAGCTATTTCAAAAATTATGTCATAACTGGGCCCTAACTTTGAAGTGCTGCTCTTTTACAATCCAGTATGGCAGTTGTCAGCTGGGAAAGAATTTTTATACTGAAAGATAAATTAATACAATTTTTTCAGCCCAATAAAAAACAAGATTTGGTAAATATGCTAATAGAATCAAAAATGAAACTCGCATACGTTGTTGACATTTTTTCCATTTAAAGAGAAACTGAACATTCAGCTTCAAAGAAAAGGAGCAAAATTGTTTTCTCACCAAGGCATAATCAATGCTTTTGTCAGCAATCATAGCTCTGGATACAAGTGGAAAATAAAAAATTGTTGAAAATAAAAAATAACAAGTGGAAAATTACAGCTGTGGATAGAAAGAGTGGAAAATGAAAACTTTGTTCAATAGCCATGTGTGAACGCAGCAGTTGTGGAAAAGCCATACATTTGAGCCCATGTTCTTTTACATATATCAAATATGAAGGGTTAACTTCAACGATGCTATTCGTAGGTGGACGTTAACTAAAATAACTTATCTTTTGTCAGGGATCTGTTTTCGGTTGATGTTTGTTTTGCTCATGGGAACATTCAACAGAACTTTTTGGAACTGAAAAATGTTTTTTTGTTTTGGATTCGTGCACGAAAACCACATTAGAAAAACTTTGGAGCAACATGTTAATTAGTTACTCAAGGTCTATCATCAAATGTCGTCAGACTTAGTTTGCCGTTTGCATAAACCTATATGTATGAGAGTGGTTGTTTGATGTCTAAACAAAGAAATTGTCAAAACAAAGCAGTAAAAAGCAATATTGGTTGTTCTTTGCCCTTTGTGCTTATTTTTGGAAATCCTTTTTTACTTTGGTTTGGGCCTACGAAAATATTTTGTGACTTTAGCATTATCTCTATTCTGAATCAGTTTGTTTAGAAAAATTTAATCATAATAAAAAAACTAACCCTTTAATTTGGACCAGCTACCATTCATTTTGTTCAAAAGGTTTCTGTTCCCAACATGTCATCCACTTAATGCTGCACAGAAACAATGCCTCTAACAAAAAGTTTGAATTTTAGTTTAGAATCTTCTCTTCAAGCTAAATTACTTTTATCTGCTCTAACTCCTGTCAATACACTATCAAAGGGTTTTTTTGAATAAAACATTTTTGATAGAATCTGATAAACTTCAGCGTAATCTAAATCTGAACAAATTGATCTACCTTTAAGAATTATTTCAATTGATAATATTCAACAATGTTGTTCCAGATGTATAGGCATAGCCAAGAATGGAGCAAAAATAGACTAAATTTACCAGCGGCCTTTTTTCTTTGATAAAGATCGACTAGAAAGTTTCTTGAGAACCCGCGGTCGACCGGCCACTAAGAAGAACTTGTTTTTGTTTGAGATAACCGAATTGCGGAAAATCAACGAGCCTTGTAATTTCCGCAGCCGTAGCAAAGTTTGCGCTAAGAGAACGAGTTGCCGAAGATAGTGCGGCGTAGAAAGTCTGTGGCCTTAGTCGAGTTGTGATGAGAAGTAATCTTAGTGGTGTGACACCAGTTGCTGCACAAAAGGTTTGCTTTCTGCCGTTTCTGGTAAGATATTCAGTCAAAAGAAAGGCTATGTCCATTGCAGCAAAGACGAAAAAGAGCATAGCGAGTATGACAAAGAAGCATAAGTTCTTTAGTGGACACTGAGCAAACTTTTCTTTTTATTCTAGATCAAGGGTTCTTAACTTTTTGAGAGGCGGATCATAAACATCAAAAATTTTTGCATGACAACAAAAACTCGCGCCCCCTTGATTCCTTACAACCTTTCATTTTTTTAATTGACAGCCAGATGTTTGGCTTTTATTAGACAAATGTCCCTCAAAACCACTATCAAGATCTTTTATTTTTGTAGCTCAACTATTTTTGAGGGTCACTTCTTGTCATTTTTGTACAATTGCTCTCCAAACCACCATGATGGCTTTCTTGTTGAGTTTAAGTATTTTAGAGCGCCCCACGTCCCCCCAAATAAACTCTCACTACCTCAGGCTAAGAATTATGGCTCTAGAGATCACAAGAATGACGGTAAAAACATCAAACGGCAAGGCGAAGCAAGAGTATAAGAAAATCAGACAAGAATTGACACACGTGTTGATGATGTTGATCAGCTCTGCGCTTACACAATATCGCAGGCTTCAGCGTAAAAATAAAACAAGCGGACCCTGTTAAAAAAATCAAGATGAATTGTAACCCTACGTTAGTACCCTGGGGCGTGGGAACGTCATTAGTACCATAGGGTGTTTCAGCACCCCATTAGAAAAACTGTTGTCAATGACAAGCAATATACACATTGGGTTTCAATGCTTGTTTAATAAATATAGTTAAACAGTAATACAACACCAAAGCTGTTTATTGAATAAATTTAAACTGTAAAGCGATATTTAAGATGCGGCAGCTCACAATCAAAACGAACACCCGGTAGTCTTATTCCCACCTTATCACCATCAGTGTTATTTGTTACTCTGATTCTTCATCGTTAGATGCGGATTCATGGCATGTTGTGCATTGCACAAATAACTTGCTGTGGTCTTTGCAAACATGCTTACCACAAGTGGTACAAAGTGTTTTGACTTTGCGGTCACGTGACCTTTCGCACAATGCACATCTCTTTGCATGATTTGATGTCGATGCCTGCAAAGATGTTAAAGATTCTTCTAACTCCGGCAGCATTCTTTTAATTCCACTTCTGAGGTCTCTTGACAGGTGGATATTCTGCAATCTTCCCTTCAGAGCCTCTTGAACAAGCAGCATGCTTACACTCTTCATGAATAGACGGCGATTTCGCTTGTTTTCGGGATTATGACAGTAGAGTATGTATGCATTTGTAGTGGAAACGTTCAACAACGTGTAAAAAACAGTCAAATACCAACGTCGACTATTTCTTGAAGTGTCGTACTTCCCTGCCATTTGGTCAACCATATCAACTCCGCCCTTCGTCGAATAATAAAAAGTAATAATTTCAGGCTTCTTCGTGTCACCAGACTCTGGGTCAATTTTATCATCATGATGCATGCTACTAAAGAGGACAACATTTTTCTTTTGCTTGGTCTGAGGCACATAAGATATTAGTGTCACATTATCTTCAAATCCAAACATACTGTCACACGCAGCCCTGTTCTTGACCGACAAAAATTCGTCGGGGATCTCACGTTTGTTCTTGCGAAGTGTTCCCACAGCAGATAATTTATGGTCATGAAGTAGACTCACGACAAGTGGGTAACTGGTATACCAATTATCAAATGTAACGTTTCTGCCTGATCCTGAGATTTCAGAGATAAGTCTTGTAACTACAGCAAACGAAGAATTGTCAACCTTGAATGGGCCATCAGGCTGTTTTCCAGCATAAACTTCCATTTTGCAAGTATAGTACGTTCTAGCATCAGCCATTGCTTGTATTTTTATGCCATATTTTGCTGGTTTGTTCGGGATATATTGTCTGAATGAACACCTGCCCCTGAAAGCCACCAGCATCTCATCAATTGTGACAAACTCTGAGGGCGAATAGTTTCTCAAAAAATTTTGAACAAGCATCTCAAAAAGGTCTCGAATTGGGGCAAGCTTATCCAAAAGTTTTCTTGAAGCCCGTGTTGCTTTGTCATCGAACCGTATGCAACACAGTAGAAAGCGGAAGCGATGCAGCGACATCGTCAACCAAAAAACATTAATACCAATGCCATCAGTCTTCCACAAATCATCAAGGTTCATTCTGTTGCTGTGATAGGTACCAGCCAATAGTAGTAGACCAAGAAAAGCCTTCATTTCTACATTATCAGTGTCTCTTACTTTACTTTTTTGAGTATAGTTCTTTCTCTTGTCTCTGATAAGCAAGTTGGTCTTTTCAACCAATATTTCAAGCATTTCAGGAGTAACAAATAGTTCCCAAAACTCATAAGGAGTCTTTGCTTGAAGGGCTAGTCCTCTAGGTCCTGGTCTTTCTCGAATAATATTTCCAGGACGGGTACGAACTGCTGAATTAGGCATTTCTTTCTGCCACCATGATTTCTTGTCTTTTCCCAGCCATCCATCACACTTTGGCTGTTTCTGGCAGAGCTGTTTTTCTGGTTCGTCATGTTCTGAGTCATATCACTCAGAATCAGAAATAACTTCATCTTCTAAAACAAAATCTGATTCACCTTCACTGTCATCTTCAGCATCACTCAAGACTTCACATTCTTGCAACATTCTTTGCAACCTTTCTACATTTCTACTGTAACTATCCATAATTTACCCTAAAAAAGTATGAAGAACAAGTCACAGTACCGTAAGATTTTCAGCTTTTTTTCCTCTCACCTATTCAAAAAGGTATGTAAAAAATGGAAGTTGAAAGTGTTGCCAACTCAAAACGGCACATAAATTTAATTCTCTGGGGTGCTGAAACACCCCAGGGTACTAACGTAGGGTTAAGGTCACAACGACCAAATAAAAATTGATTTTGAGCCTCTTTATCTGAAAGAAAAGAAACACAAAGACATGATTATAAAAAACAATATTATAATGTGGAATATGGTCAAGATGAGCAGCTTCTTGAGAAAAAAGTGCCAAGTTCAGAGTATAAGGAGTGAAAAGAAAGAGTTTCACCCTAAAAAAAAGGGAGTCTAAAAAAAAAGAAGAAAGGCAAGTGAGCAGAATCTAAGACAAAAGATCGAATGAATAGTGAGTGGGTCATAAGTTTCTCCAAAAACTTTTGACAAATTTGGAATATTGCATCCAGCCGATTCTGAAATAAACAAAAAAATTGCAAACAGAGAGTTCATTTACAGGAGGATAGGATAAAATGAGTTGGGAGTGATCTGCAGTGTGTCAGAGACGCCTCAGAAAAAATACGTAAGCAAAGAAAAGAGGCAAACAATGGTGGTGCAGCTGAGCTTTCTTTTCTTTGCCTACCAAAAACCGTCCAAACGTAGAGTTGTGGTTCCTCAATTGATTGAATTGAGTCAAAAAGGCTTCTCCAGTAGTCTCAGAAACCGAGCACTTTGGACCAGAAGAAGCTTTTACGTGTTCCGTCATGATATGCTTCAATAGGCGTGTACGGCAGATATATTGTTTTAACACCTAAAGCGTTACTTAAATTTGTCACAGTTAATGGACAAGCTTTATCAGGAAAATTAATTCCAAACCGCTCTTTTTATAAATTTTTCTAAGTCAACACAAAATCATTTGTGATCAAGCAGTTGAAGCTTTGCACTCGACCTGTCAATAGCAATCGATTAGTTGGCTACCCATGATTTATATCAGAGATGTCAAACTGGTGGCCCACGACTTATTATTTTGCGGCCAACGTAAGGATTTTGTGGCACAATGAGAATGACTGGCCTCCGAATTTGATCTTCCAAAAACAGTTCTTCAAAAAAAAATATCTTTTAAGTTGAAAATTGATATGCTGCCATGAAGAAATGATTGACAACTGCTATAAGTCGTGGGTGGCAAGTTTTCTGTACCGGCAGACAAGTAAGTTTGGGGATCACTGATGTACAGTCTTGCCTGTTCAAATTTTGTTTCATTAGGGCCTGGCCCAGTTATGTAAAATCCAGGTGACCCCTAACACTGAATGAGTTTGACACTCCTGGATTATACAAATCACTCTAACGCTAGCTAAGTCGGTCAAGAACGTTCAGACTGGTTAGTGCAGGAGACTATTTAAACTCCCTGTACTATTTTTACAACAATATTTTGCGGTTGTCAGCCATTTGCGTGGCCAGAAGCAAATTGCGAAGGGACCAAAAATGTCTTTTCCGGTTTCTACTTTGCATTAGATGATCTTTTGTTGAGATCGATTTTTATTTATTTTGAAATTGATTTCTAGCTCACAATTTTGTCTATCTTTTCTAAAAATTATTTTAGGACATTTTTTGGCTGATATTTCGTAGCCATCAAACTTTAAAATACTTTTTTTCTTTAATCAGTTTCAAGAACTGAGGAGGAAGGCTGAGGTCTCCGTGTCTTCCTTAACTGCGCATAAGATTTGAGCCAGTAAGCTAGATCGTAGTTGACCAATTTATTCCCAAACAAGAATATTTTTTCCTACTGTACAAGCAACCAGGCCCAAGCACACACAACTCTTTGCCACTGGCATTTTTGTTATACCAATTAGAGGGTTAGAAAATATTTGAAAAGCGAAAAAGCCTTCGGTTTTTTTGTTTGTTCTTAAACATTGTAATGTTTAATCAAATGTTGCTCATTGCATTGGTTGGGCCAATCAAATCATGGTTTAAATACCAGTACCTGTACTTTCAAGATATAATGATTCCCTTTCAAAACAATGAATTTTTAACACAGCGATTATTTATGATGATGGCACACCATCAACAAATCACCAAGTAGTCCTTTCATAGCCTATCTCTATAAATCTGAATTGTAGTAGCAATCAGCTTTTTTTATTGACCGTGGTATTTACTGTAGTGCTCTCTTCCACACTCTGACCTGAGAGTTTTTGTTGCCCTCCATTACTCTTGTATAAGAGGTTAATATTAATATAATTCCGCTGCTTGTGGCAAAAATGCACTACACCAGCAATAGATCTGCTGGTAAATACGAAGCAGTTCCAAACACACAGACGCTATACGGTAACGGATAAAAGTTTTACTTGTGACTGAAAAATCGAATTATGTAATTACCTAACATTATTCCAATGAGTCATTTGCAACAAGAACCAAAATTTAAATACATGATAAAAGTTAAATCACATTTTTGAAACAAAATACAAATACTCCGAGATTGAAGTTTTTTTAACCTTTAATCTCGACAACACATATTGCTAGATTTGAAATTAACAATGCTACTAATTTGCTGTTAATAATGACAGTTTGAAAACAATTGTTTTTCTAGTCTACAACGGGATTGTGACATTGTTGCCTATATTACTAATCACTCATTCTTTTATTTGTTGTCCTTAACATTATTGTTTATGCTACCAACTGGTGAGTGCACCTTGAGTTATGATATCACACTTCAAGAAACAAGACTCGTCATCACAATTGTAAATCTACCGCAAAAAAGACTAATAGTTGAAAATGAAAAACAGCGCGTACGTTTATCCGTACAAGCCGGCTATCAATCAATATGTAGCATTTTAAAAAGTCAAGAAAAGAAAAAAATAAAACATTTTAACGAGTTTTTTCATTTTTTGGGTTAGTTTACTCCGGCGTTTACCAAACTTTTTCTTCTCCCCCTCCCCTACGTTTTGCTCTCTCAGTTTTTCTCACCTCTCTTCCTCTTTCCCTCTACTTATTCGGGTTGATAAAATTGCACTGCTTAAAACAAAAACGCATTTTGCCAGCAGTAGAACCACTGCTAAGCGAAAACTTTGCAGCGGCTCTGAACACAAAGATGTTGTGAGGCAGAAATCGGTAACGCTTTGCATCAAAAAAGCCAGCTGAATCTATTTTTATCAGATCAAAACTTGTTTGGGGCCGCAAAATTTATTTGTTCTCTAAACACAAAGCAATATCACTACATTTACTTTTCTGTAACTTCACTTACTTTTCTGTAACTTCACTTTGCTTTCTGTAACTTCACTTCATTGTGCAAAGTTTACTCTTAAACGATGACAAAACCAAGTTTTTGTTCACTATATACGTTAATGGCCAAAAAGCTCAATCAAAACAGTTTATACAGATATGAAATTGGAAAACTGGCCAGAAAATAAATTTGATGATGACACAGCAATTGTTCAAAAATGTGTTTTTAAAACTTCTGTTCCAAATCGAGTTGTTATGATAGTTATTTTTTAGATATTTAAGTCAATTTCTCATCTAATGTTGAATAAAAAGCTTGGACTGCAATTTATAACTGTTTTCATGCAAGTAAATTAAAGTACGTGAAGCAATGAATCTGTCGTAATTTGCTGAGAAACCTTGAGGGGACTAACTTTACTTCAAATGCATATCATTGGCAGTTACAAACCACAAATACTACCAATCAAGTAAAATAATTTCAAAATGTCTAAACGTTGAGGGGGACATTTCTCCTCCATCTTTCTCCTGAAAATAGGTCCCTGCATGAAGCAAATCAGAAAAAGTTTAGAAAATGAATAATATTTCCGTCTGCATTCACGACTGAGCTGAAAAATTTTTCGAAGTTCTTTTACTTGAAAGTATGCATATGAGCACGAGATTTCAAGGATATGAGCTCCATGCCCGCTGTGTGATGCTGTGGCCACAACTGTGATAACACTCACCATGGCACACATTGAATACGTTCACCATTATTTATTTACATTATTGTTTTGCCAGGTTTTGAAATTGCGGCAGCACAAAAACAAAAATCAAAAAGTCGCGGTTTAACGACCTTTGTTCTAGCTTAACCAACAAATATTTTGACTTGAGATTGGAAATTAATTATTAACCCTTTCCCAGTCCATGCATCACATGTGATGCACGCGCGTGTCTGCCGAAACGTTTGTGCATCACAAGTGATGCACAAAAGATGTTAATTTAAATTATATTTTTTTTATTTAAACTTTTCTGCAAGACTTCTATTTTGATTCGAACGTGTGAGTTATTGATTGGGCCCGTATGAATACCATAATTGTATAGCGTTTTTTTCATTTTTTCAACGAAAATTTATTTATCAAACGCCATTTAATTTTTTCACTCAGTTACACATTTGTTTATCAATATTGTTCCATTTTGTTTCTCATTTTACGCACATGTAGATACGGTATGCTAAATAAAATTAGTCTTTGTAAGTGTTGCACCAGAATTGCGTTAGTCTTTTCACTAATGCTTGTCGTTGAAACAGGGTAAGCAAAATGAGTGCTTGCATACGGTACATTCTGTGGAAACTTGTTTGGCTTTTTTCGTGGCCTCCTTCCGTCCATATTGCCTGCTCAGTTTCTCATAGCATCCATGACATCGTTTTCGAGTAATTTTTCCATCAGTTCTCCTTGGAATTGTAGAAAGTTGGTGTGGGTGACTGATTTGTCTTCCGATATGAGCAACTGGGGCTTGGTCCTCTATCTTGAGTAAGGACATTGCAACTCTCTTTACAAATGATCCAAGTGGCATTTTCCTTCCATTGTTTCGATCGTAGTATCTATTGCAAAGTACCCAGCTATTTACAACTGCCATGCAGATGCATTCCATAAGCACTTTTCTAAACCACTTGACACTTTTGCGTGCTGGTGAATAATAGGCGATTATTTGATCTGAGAGATCAATACCTCCTTTGACTCGATTGTAATCCATGATTACAGTTGGTTTGGAGATGGCTTTTCCATGTCGATTGCTTCGTCCTGTTTCCTCTGTATCGACTCCATGAAAAGTAGAAATCATATAAACATCTCTTTGTGTTTTACTACTTTGATTCCATCAGAATTTATTACTCTTTTGAGTCATTCTTTTTTACTTTTGTTGATTTTAGTTGCCATGGCAATCCAGATCTATTTTTTCGCAAGGTTCCACAATATTCGGTATTGCGTTGCTGCAAATACTTAGCCAACGGTATACTGCTGTACCAATTGTCAGCAACTATCAGTCTGCCCTCATTCAACAGTGGTGCAGCAAGGGAAACCAAAAGGGACCCTGGGTGGTCTAATCCATCAACAATTTCACCAGTACCTTTGCCGCAATAAATAGAAAAATTCCAAATGTATCCTGTCATTTCGCACAATTTAAACAGCTTAATACAGTATTTATGGGTTTTCCCGGGGTTATACTGGCGAAACAAAAGTCTGGCTCGGTGCGATATCATGGTTTCATCTACAGCAACTTCTTTACCAGGATGATAGACAGCTTGAAACTTTGATATAAGCTTTTGTACAAAGTCCGCTACTTTGTACAGCCTGTCATCAGTTGGGGCAGTTTGGTTGTCTGCAACGTGCCAGTTTTTTAGCAGCAATACAAACCTATTACAAGTAATATTCAGTTTGTGAAACATTGGATGATAGTAGAAGTCATCTTTTTTCCAGTAATCTTCCATCTCTGGAAGTTGTATCAATCCTGTGGCAAGGATAATTCCCAAAAATTTTTTCCATTTCAGTTGTTGTCACGTCAGTCCATCGTAGCATTCTTGCACTTCTCCGAAACTGATGTGATGCTAGGAATTGTTCAGCATATTTGTTGGTTTCTGATACCATTAGACCAATGATTTCACAATCAAAAAATTGCCGAAACAATGCAATGGGAATATCTGCTGGATTTTGAGTGGTAATTTGCCTAAGTAAACCAGTTGAAGATCCTGAAAATGACACTTGTTGTCTACCATCAAAATTTGAATCCCATAATGACTGTGCTTTCCTTGGAGTAGGTTGAGGTGCTCCCTGAGTAAGTGGGTGTTGCTGGATGGTAGCAGCATCGTCACTGGATGTCTCTGATGATGAAATGTCACTTGATGTATCCAGGCTTAGATGATCATTTTCATCTTCGGATGATAAATATTCACTACCAGGAATACTAATATCATCAGATGACAAAGATTCTTCGCTATTAAAAAAAACTTCTAGCAGATAAATTACTTCTACCATAAAAATTACTAGGGTTCATAATTTTGTAGCTATCGAATTAATATATCTATCTATGAAAATAAAATAAATAGAAAGTTGATACTGTACATGAAAAATAAAACAAACACATTTACCACGACAAAAACCTGTGCATCACATGTGATGCACAGACCGTACCAGTTACAAATTCACTGTCACACGTTCCGTGCATTACATATGATACACGGATTATCTTTACACAAACAATATTGAAAAAGTTCTAGAATAAACATCACACTCAATTGTTATAGTTTTGTAGTGTTATAATGTAAATTCAGGGATGGACGTACCAGCATCAACCTGTAATTTGGCTGGACAGGGAAAGGGTTAAACATAATCACCTCAAAATTAGATTTGCATCGCATTTATGTTTCACTGCGATATTTAGATATCAAAACTCCACCAATCGTATGAAATTAAGCAACAAGGTGAGTGAACCCCTCTAGCGTGTTGGCAGCGCCGGTACCCACAATCTTTCTAAATCAACAATTCACCAGTTTTGCTGTTAAAAACAGCAATCCACAAACATTTCTACGAGAATAATGAATGCATTGGGAAGAGATGGTTCAATTTATATATTGCTTGTTAATGTTTTCAGCTTGTGGTCTCTAATGAAACCGTTTCCACTGCCATCTTTACGAACCATCTTTTCTCAAAGCAGTGGTGATATCCCACACATCACAAGATAAAAATTATTATTATTACAATTAGAAATTTCAATCGCATTAAAGCCACTTTGGAATTGAAAGTAAATTTGTTTGTGTTTTGTGTTTTTAGAACCACGCAGAAATGAATCCGCATCTTAAGGTATAGTGTTAAAGTGTGTTGTGGAATTCGTTAGGCAGTTAAAAGCACACTTTTTCTTCATGAACTTTGGGACCGTTCATTATCATATGACGTCTCCAGAGGGGAGAAGCAAAACCGTCATATCGGTGTTATATTGGGAGAGGGGGATAAGAGTTGTGATTATTGATCACTTTTTCGCATGACGCATCACATTATTGGCACACAAAACTGTCATAATGCGTCACACGGGGGAGAGGGATCAAAGATTTAATTGACAAAAACGAGTGATATCAATTGTGAACAGCCCCATTTGACTGATTTGCGACCGCAATTAATGATGGTGATCGTTCTACTTTAGTAATTGTAACTAAAGTTTATAAAGTGTCCTGCATTCCCTATCGCACAAGCAATTGGAATTTGGTTACTATTTTGCTCTTAATTTTTTAGGACACCAAGCATTGTAGAAATTGTTAGAAAAGGTAGTGTTCTTCTCAACTCCTTTATTTTCATAACAGAATGCAGAGCTATACTTAACGGGATGCCTCCATCCTTATGTGGCAAACAGGTCGTGGGGCCAAGCAGTCTATCTGTGGTGGTGGCCCAGTCCAACGAAAGACATGGAAGCAGTGCATGAGCTCATACGCATAAACAAATGAATCGTGTCTCTCAAAGCGGGCCTTTTTGATATGGACACACCATTGCCTATATCATTTGTGTAAACTTTTTGCTTGGTCGGGAATTTAAATATGCTACAAATTGGAAGGGCAATTTGTAACCTCAAAAACTCTTGCATTTTATGTCGTTCAAGCGCCCTCAACTGAAAACCATTGGTTTGAGAAGATACAGGGCAAAACTTCCCAAAAAATGAAGCTATTTTCCTTATTTACTTCTGTAGTAGTTCAATTAGCGACTACTTTTTCACTTTCACTCAAGTAAAAATTCCTGTCGCTACTTTATATTTTGCTTTAGTATTTTTTGCCTAGCTGACAATACTTTTACTGGAGAAGATTTCAAGACTACTTTGATCACATTGGTGATAACCCAATGTTAAAACCACGAAAGGGCGTTTTAGATATTGCTGCCTTTTCTGCATTAATATTAAAAATTACGTAAATTAATTAAAAAAGAGTAAGTTGACGTTTAAATTTGCCAAATTAGGTCTGAAAACTATTTCAATTATTTGGCTTGCGTGGAAGCAATCTTTACTGCTGGAAATAAGATTTCAATTTTTAATGCTTATTGCACCAAGAAGCTGATTACCAGTTCTTATATTGTAAACTGATTTAAGTTTTGTTTTTAATTCTAAGTTTTTGCACCGCGAAAATCTTGAATTACGAAGTTACCGCATCATTGTTAGATCTGCTTTAAAACGCTTGTTGTTTTTATATTGTGAAATCTACGCCGACATACGAGTAATTCTGTGGTCTCGATGTCCTACGCTACGACGTCCCGCGCTTTATATTGATGGCAGCCAGAGACGTAGCAGCCGCCCCCCAACCCCCCCCAATTGGGGGGGGGGCCAGGCCAACTTTGGTGGCCCAAGTTAGTCTGAAATTGCTTTTTGGCTACGTGACTATTTTCAGTTCAGCAGGCTTGTTTACAACCGATTTAAACTGTAGGAAGAAATTGGCTTGTGACATCATAAGTGAATGCAACGTCATTTTATCTCGCAGAATCTAGAATATTTCGATTGATTTTCTGGTAGAATCTTGAATATTCGATTGACGTAACAATGCCGTTGTTACGCAACAATCATAGAATGGTCTGGAATTCTGTTTGGCTATAAATACCGGGACAATATATATACACTGCAGATTGCAGATAAAGTATTTTATTGACATTGTATAGAATGAAACGTTCAAAAAGTGGTGCTCAAAAGAGAAAAGAAGCAGCCACTGCTCGAGATGCTGTAGCGAAATTGCCCAAGATGACAGATTTTTTCAAGATTACTGAGCAGAGTAGACCTGGCACTAGTACCGAGAGGGATGAAGAAAACTATAGTGTACAAGAAAAAGAAGACTATGACGATCAGCATCAAAGTGATTGTGAATTTCCAGAAAATGTAAGTTGTGATTTACCTGCCAATACGCAACCTTCAATATCAAAAATATCTGAATCTCAATTTACCCCTATCCCTGATGACCCATGTAAATGGCCTGAAAGTATTTCTGATGCTCAACGATATGATATAGTAAAGCGTGGACCACATCAACTAATAATGAATTTTCCATATAATAACACAACTCCAAGGCGACGTTTTTCCTCCAACCATTATAAACGTGTGTTACCTAATGGTGAAAGTGTTTCACGGTCGTGGCTAGTTTATTCTGGGGAATCAGATCAAGTTTTTTGCTTTTGTTGTAAGCTATTTGGAAAAACACTAAGCCCCTTTTGTAGTGGTATAAATACATGGGAGGGTTTTTCGAAAAAACTGAAAGACCATGAAAACGGCATTTCCCACCAAGAATGTTGCAGTCAATGGATGTTGCTAGCTGAAGGGATAAGAAATTCATCCACTATCGACAAACGCGAGATGAATATTTTTTTCAATGAAAGACGTTTTTGGAGAAATGTTTTAGAGAGACTTATCGACATTGCCTTGTTTCTATCGGAAAGGAATCTTGCTTTTAGAGGATCTGAAGAAGTCTTAGGATCTCCTCACAATGGAAATTTTCTGGGTATATTTGAGCTTTTGGCAAGAAGAGATCCGATCCTAAAAGAGCTTCAAGACAGAATCAAGAATAAAAACACTAAAGATCACTATTTGAGTCCTACCATACAAAATGAACTAATTGAATTGCTAGCGACAGAAGTTGAAAAAGAAAATTTACAGCAATTGAAATTGGCAAAATATTTTTCTATAATTTTGGACTGCACTCCAGATATGTCACATCATGAACAAATGTCTGTCATTCTCCGTTATGTACTATGTAATGAAGAAGCTGCTGTTGTTAAAGAAACATTTTTTGGCTACTTGAGAATAAGTGACAGTACTGGGAAAGGCTTGTTGGACGCTTTCTTAGAAAAAGCGACCGAACTGCAACTCGAATTGTCTGATTGTCGAGGTCAGTCATATGATAATGGTGCTAACATGAAAGGAAAACATTCTGGGGTCCAAGCAAGAATGCTAGACATCAATCCCAAAGCTGTTTACGTGCCCTGTGCAAACCATACCCTTAACTTAGTTGTTGTTGACAGTGCTAATTCATCGACGGAAGCATTGACATTTTTTGGAGTATTTACAAGGTTGTATGTGCTGTTTTCTTCCTCTGCTCAGCGTTGGGAAATTTTGAAGAAACATGTGGAGCTGTCTATAAAGTCACAATCTGATACTCGTTGGGAAAGCAGAATTAAATGCATCAAACCTCTTCGATACAATTTAAAAGAGGTGTTGCTGGCACTGAAAGACTTGGAAGCCATTTCCATAGAAAGAAAAGATGGAAGAGCTGCCTCAGAAACAAAATCGTTGATAGCTCATTTATCAAAATGAAGTTTTCTTTTGTCGGTGTTTATTTGGTATGATATCCTATTCCAAGTCAATAAAGCAAGCAAGATTCTTCAATCGTATGGAGTCTCCCTTCATACAATGGAAACGGAAATCCAGGCAACTGAAAAGTTTTTGCAAAACTATCGCACAACGGGTTATGACAGTGCCGCAACATCTGCTGTTGAAATGGCACAGGAATTGGACATTGATCCTTCTTTTCCTCCGTCAAGAAGTGGAAAGAAAAGAAGATTGTTTGATTACCAAGGTGGAGAGGAACAACGAGCTACTCCTGAACTGAAATTTCAAAGCAACTTTTTCTATCCATTAGTAGACCAGGCTATTATGTCAATAAAGGAGCGCTTTAATTTGTTACGTGAGGTTTCTTCGGCCTTTTCGTTTTTGTACACACGAGACAAACTTTTGCTTGTGCAACAAGAAAATGCTCTTCTTACTTGCTGTAAAGAGTTCCAAAAAAAGTTCGATGACATTGATTCTGATGAAATGAGCGCTGAGCTACAGCGGTTTGTTTTAATTTTACAAAAGAAACGCAATCTCAAAACGGCTCAAGACTTTCTGAACTATCTTCTAAAGACTCATTTATTTGAATTGTATCCGAATGTGTACATCGCACTTCGAATCTTACTAACTTGCCCCGTGACTGTTGCCAACGCTGAAAGAAGCTTCAGCAAATTGAAACTGATCAAAACTTTTAATAGAACGTCTATGACAGACAGTAGACTATCTTCATTAGCCATGTTGTCAATCGAAAATGACTGCGCCCGATCTCTTGATTATGACAATGTCATAACAGCATTTGCGAACAAAAAGGTTCGCTCCAGACTATTTAAATGATACTGTGTTTTTAAAACTTTTTCATGTTTTTCAGTGTCATTGCTTTCGTTTCGCAGTGTCTGCATAAATGTCCTACTGAACTCTGGCATCGGTGCCGAATTTTTTATGACTTGCACCTTCGGTATCGGCATGCTTTATTCTGACATTAGCCTGTTTACTTATGTACAAATTGTGGTGTATTTTCTTAATGCAGCTTTTCAATTTTACACCTCTAAAGTGATATGACCTGTGCGCAGGGGCTCTTGCGCTTACTTTGGGGGGGGCCGAAGTTGGAGTGCTACGGGACTGATGGCAGCCGATTGATCACAAATCTTGATTCCTACACTGTCGTCAGTAAAGGTTTGAACTGGAATTTCACTGTTTGGTGGTAGGCTTGAGATGGAAATGCACAGCCCCGGCAGCTCCAAATGGGGTCTCAACAAAAGTTGTTTCAGTGCAAATTGCCGCTTTTCCAAATCTTTTTCAAAATAATTTCAAAAAATCTAGAAATGGCGATTTTTTCTAAAAAATTCCCAATATTCTAAAATGCTTTGGCGCATAGCGAATTCCGGCTCCAACTCAAAGAAAATAAAAATGCATTCCAAAGAATTTCCAAAATTTTTCAAGAATTTAGATTGGTGTTTAAAAACAAAAAAAAACGCGTGAAATTTTTACACTAAAATTTTCCATCATTATTACGTTTTAGAGTACATCTCCAAAACAAAAAAATTGGAAAAAAATTGTTTTTGCAAATTTCAACAGCAAAAATTCCAATGGTTGATTTCAGAAATCCCAAAGATTTTTCTCAACACCTTTTGCTAAAAACAAATTCTCAAGAAAATTCCAGGTTAACCTGAAAACTCCCAAAACCTAGAGATAAATTTCCAAGATTGGTTGCTATGATTTAGGCATAGCTAAAATTTGTTTCGCTCTCCGTCAAAAATGGCCACCCTCTTTAAGTAACCGTTTGGTATGGACCGCTCATTCTTTGCTTTGCTACTGATAACGAGCCATATTTTTCTACTGCGACCCGAACAGCATATATAAGATAAACGCTGTTCTTCAATAAAAATACAAATATGTAATGCTTTGTGACTAACTGGCGCTTCACGCTGCTTGGTTGCAAAACGTACGTTTACAAAATGCAATAATAAAAACGAAATTCCAGTTGCTTGCGCCATAGGCAATGCAGGACACTTTATAAACTTTACCATTATGACTGACAAGCGAAAATCAGTTAAAGGTGCTGTTCACAATTCATATGACTCATTTTTTATTAAATTATTAATTCTTCTCCCCCACGTGACGCATTATGATGTTTTTGTGGACCCCTTGTCCTCATGTCATGCGTTGTGCAAAAAAGTGCTCAATCACCACATCTTATGGAAGATAAGTTCGTCGAGGTCACCAAATATGGGGAAATGAAACTTCGATCACGTCAGACTTCAAAATTGTGGGGATCGTATTTCAACAACACGTCTGACTCCAAGAACGAATATATTGTAATCACAACACCACGTTGAATGCACGAATTTTGATTGAATTTAAGCGAATCGAATTGAATTGAAGCCAATGAATTTGAATTTGAATTTGAATTTGAATTTTAATCGAAACAACTGAATCAACTGAACAAAAATAGCAATGCTTCTTTTTATATGCTTGTTTACTAGGTCACTCCGCCGCACGTCAGACGGAACCACGCCTGGCCACACGGCTAAGTCACCCAGTATTGTTACATCATCATAGATATCTATGTATGTTCTTTTATGACCTGTTTGTAGGCCAACGGATGATTTATAATAACGATTATAGTACAACAACGAGCGCACGAACAGAACGAGAATGTTTTTGAGTCACCCACATGATTTCAGCAAAACATCAATGATCCACAGTTTGTATCCCGTAAGGTCGCCATAATCTTTTATCCCCCTTTTTCTATATAACTCCGATATGACGATTTTGTTTACCCTCACCCTCTGTAGTCATCATATGATAATGAACGGTCCTTAAGTTCAAGATAGAACAGCGTGCTTTTCGAGTTACACAACACACGTTAACAATTTACCTTTTTTATTTCCTTGTGTAAGCTCATGCTCGATTTGCATGTCTTTGGTCAGACTGGCCATTACGACTGGTAGACTGCTTGGTCCCACCATCTGTCTGCCACATGAAGATGGGGACATCCCGTTAAGTGCCTTCCCCAAGGACACAACAAGCAATCTTGCCGGCTTGTTCTCCACACTATTCCTATGTGCTGAGGGCCAAGCGGGAAAGCTATGAATATCAGTTTTTAAAGTCTTTTGGTATGACTCGAGTTGGGAAATGAACCCCACGTCTACCGACTGCTAATCGGATTCATTTCCATGTGGCTTGCAAAACACAAACAAAATTGCTTTTAAAAAGTGACTTTAATAGGTTAGAAATTTTTAACTGTGATCATGGTGATGAACAATTTGCATTCCCTTAAGTAAACACTAACTTTTTGAAATACATCTGACTAAAGGAGATGCACAGCAACACAGAAAATTAAACATTAACAAAAAGCATGTAAAGGTATTTGAATCAACGGCTAGGGGTCCTTGTATATTTTCAGTAAAGCTTGTGATTTACGCGTTGGGGTCAAAGTTATGGTAAGGATTAGACTTATTATGATAAAGGTAATAACAATGGGAAATAACTATAAATAATAAATGCCAAATAATTCGGTTGTGCATGGTCAGGCAATAGTTCGTCATTTTGTTGGTTTCTTTCTTTTTTTTTGTTCTGTATCACATATTAATCTGAGCCTATCTTAAAGTAGATTGCATTCGCACGTAGATTACATTATATTTAGGTTCTAATACGTCACTGAAAAGAAACTTATGTTGTTGCGTTGGTAGAACAGTCTTGTTTCGTACATTAAGAAGTTTGGAATGGGCTAACCTTTGGAATTGGAATGGCGCTACAGAACAGAAATACGTCTAAAACAGTTGATCCCATCTTTTTTTTGATTCTCAATTC
The DNA here is from genome assembly GCA_963675345.1 of Trididemnum clinides. Taxonomy (NCBI): domain Eukaryota; kingdom Metazoa; phylum Chordata; class Ascidiacea; order Aplousobranchia; family Didemnidae; genus Trididemnum; species Trididemnum clinides. The sequence goes on along the minus strand of OY776284.1, from coordinate 51,455,395 downwards.
TGCATCTACTTTTACCCTCTGTCTACCTGCAAAAAATGTGCATTTTGTATCAGTGAGGTCAAATTGACCCCAGTCATGATTTTTTATTTTGCAGTTGTTTTCGTTGTATTTTTTTAACTTTTGCTTACTTAGCACAAAATAAATAAAGAAATCGATCATTCTAGTAATAATAAAACTTTCAAAACCAATAAAAAGTGAAAACTATATTTGTACAAGTTGCTGCTGCACCAAGATCACACAAGTTTAGCAGTTAGTTACAAAGTTGATTTAAATAGAAATATTGTGTAAATCAAATCCAATAATTAGTGTTTTCATTGTACACAAAAAGAACATAAATGAAAGACGAAAATAACGGTACCCTATGATGATAGTCATGCAGCGTAGCTTACTGGTTTCATTTATGTGTCACACATTAATATCCCCCTACACAAACCTCCAAACCACTTGCAAATATACATAAACAATAACATAAACCTCGAACACACTTGCAAATAAGCACAAACAAAAATAAAAAAGTAACAATAGTAATATTAATATCAAACTAAGCACAGTTGTTGCAAACAATGTTCGAGTGTTCAGGACATACGAGTACATGTTTGCCAGATCTATAACAAAGAGATTGACATTTTCTATCCTTCTTTCTGTCACACGAAGTACATCGGGATCTCTTATTGAATGAAGCACCATTTCCAACAAGTTTAACATTTCTATTTATGGTTGCAGAAATTAGTGTAACAGGTTGTGCTTCTTCTATAATTCTACACAGTTCATTTTCCAGACTGATCAAAAACCTTCTTCTTTGCCTCATGCAGATGTTACCATTTTCATGATTTATTTCTTGCCAAATGATAAACGCATTGATTGTACTGATATCAATCATGTCGTGGAATATGACTAATGACCATCTTCAAGTCATGGGTTTGGTGGAGTATGATCTCACCATTCTGTCTAAACTGTCAACACCACCTTTTGTTTTTTTGTAGAACAAAATAGTGCTTGGTTTCTGATCCCAAATGCTTTCGATTTCTGGCTGACTATGCATGGTTGAAAGCATATTGACTAGCCTCTTCGTACATTCTGTGTAGATTTGTACACATAGAGTCTCATTGGGTTTTATCTAACTTAGCAAAACAAGTATTGGCTCTATATATCATGTACGTATTTTTGTACATGTGATTAACTTTACCAGCACCATTCCTAAATTAAAAAATTCTTAGTTAAAAGTTTGATTTTTTAGTTCTGTTGCTGGTTATAATTTGTAGTAAAATAGGGGTACTTTTGATATCTTTGGAATCCCCCTTTTATAGTTGAAAAAGTCAGAAAATCAGGGAAAAATATGTTTATATTACAAATATAAATATTGATTCTTATCAACATAAGAATCAATATTTTTTTGTAAGCTCCATTTTAAACGAAAACGTGTTTTGCTAATGGCAATAATTTTTTGATTTATGCGCTATAATTTGTATACATGGCGTATGAACCAATCACAATGTGATTTCGTTTATGCAATTTTGATTCGTATTATTTGTGAATTGATTGCGCTTTATGTTTCAAGACTTGAATTGGCAACATAGCATTTTTCATTTTTCTTTCATGCGTGACACACGTAAAGGGAAAAACAAAAAACTAGTTGAAACAGAAAGCATATGAGGCCTGATCAACAAAACCTTATAGGCAATATTGAGCATCCAGAAAATAGCAGTTTGGAGGTCAGTAGCCTACTAGCCTAGCTCTAGAATAGCCTACTAACCTCAGTAGCCTACTAGCCTTTTGTTTTATTCAGTAGCGTGCAAAGGGTGCAGTGAACTTTTAATACCAGCCTTAGTCACGAGCCAGGTAGGTTGGGCTGCTGCTGTTAGGAAAGCGTCTAGAGTTTTGACTGGTTTTTGTTTTTATTTGCCATATTTTATCCTCCATTCACGAGAAAGCAAATTGTATCGCTATATTTTGGACGGGAAGTCCGCACTCGCTTGGGAGTTGCCTTTTTCGAGGTTTATGGGCCACCTGTTTTCCATATAAAGGTGGGGCGTCCCGTTAAGTGCCTTGCCCAAGGACACAACAAGCGAACTTGCCGGCTTGTTCTCCACAATCTCCCCTAAATGCCGAGCGCCAAGCTGGGAAGCCGTGGATGCCATTTTTTAAAGTCTTTTGGTATGACTCGACAAGGGGATTGAACCCCAGGTCTACCAACTGCGAAGCGGACGCTCTAACCACTACGCTATCGCGTCGGTATAGACTGGTATAGCTTACCGTAAGCTATTTATCCAGCTACAATTGCAATGTTGTACCTTGGCCTATTGGACCTGGGCAATAGATTTAGGCAACTGATTGCTAACTAATTTGATTTCCAGTTGTCAGTATAGCCTGCGGCGGCAAGAACTTGATACTAAAAATTTAGCAAGCATTTAGATACCGGTTGGCAAACCAACACTTATCAGTGTGAAGTTTAGGTTAAACCCTAAAGTTTTGCAGCATCATAAACTTTATGCTCTACAAAAATAGGTGTGTGGATTTGATTCCCAGTTGGATTGTGTGACAGGAAAACTTGAAGTGCACAGCTTTGGCTATTAGCCAATGTGAATGTAACCAACAAGTCATTTAAATTGCGTTTTCAAAGCAAATATTCCTATTGATAAATTGTACTGGTTATTTTACGATTGCATGTTACAAAACGAAATGGCAAGTATGTATGGGTGCTTTGTTACAAGATGTAGATTGCTGTATGTCAGATGTTCTTTCAAATTTCGAGGTATATTGCTGTCTACGTAACACTAAAAATCACTATTAAATTTTTTTATTCTAAGGTACAGCTTTGAATAGGTCTGTAAGCATAACTAGAGCTATCGGCAGATGAAGGCATTTTAGATTTGAGTGAAAATCCTTTCTCAATGAAGTTATAAACCAGGCTTATGTGAGAGTCCTCAAGCTTCCAGATTCTTTTGCTATTTTTAGCCCCAAATCTACTCTTATGTGGATGATTTTTACTAAAAATTTGGTCTTATGCGCTTGATTGTGACATAAATTTTTAAATTATAAAGGTCTGGGCCCTAGAGTCAACGCTTTTATTCATAAAGGGAATTTTGCATGTGGAGTCAAAAAAGTAGTACATTTTAATTTACTTTCCTACCCTTTGGTGTAAAAACATTGACCGTAGCCGAATATTTTACCGTAAAATTTGATATAGACTGTTTTCCTTTTTTATTTTATGACATCCATATTAATGGCAAATTTGAAGTTTCCGAGACAACGAATGTACTGGCACCATATAACAAGAGTTGACAGAATAGCTTCCGCAATGCCTGAGAACAGATTTCAGAAGATTCGCAACAGCATTCATATCAACTCAGCTGCCGATGCAGGTCCTGGTGATTGCAATAAATTTTGGAAAATTCAGCCTTTGGTGGAGTGCATTCCCAGCTGTTGTCTTCAGTTACCAAGAAAAGAATATTGTTCGGCGGATAAAAAATTGATTCCTTTTCAAGGAAGAGCCCCTGCAAAGCAATTTGTAGCAAATAAGCCTAATCCTATTGGCTTGAAAATCTTGTAGAGCACTGGACTTTGAGCTGTATCAAGGTGCTGGTACAGGCATCCCTGAAAAGTACAAGAAACTTGGTCTTGGCTTAGGGACATCAATTGTGCTTAGGTTATTTGAAACACTACCAAAACGCATCAACCACAAAATAATTGTCAAATACTATTTTGCTGGAATGTGGCTTATTCGAAAATTGAAAAAGGAAGGAATACATTCGCTTGGCGTTGCAAGAAAAAACAAACCTATGGGTTGCTGCTTGAAAAACGCTAAAGATTTGAAAAAAGAAAATCGTAGAGCAATGGACTCTAAGGTTTCCAAAGAAAAAGATATTTGTGTTGTACGTTAGTTTGACAATTTTGCTGTAACCTTGGCTTCCAGCTTTGCTGATGTGGAACCAATTGACCATGTTAGGCGATGGAGTGCAGCAGGGAAAGAATTTGTTATGGTTTGCCGTCCAGCATGTGTGCAAGCCAGCAATAAATATATGCGCAGGGTAGAGAAACTTGACGGTTTGATCTCTCACTACCGCATAAGAGGCAAAACTAAAAAATGGCCTCTTGTCATGGGATAATCATGCAGTCTTGACTCTGCATTGTCAAATCGAAGAACGTGTAAAATTTGTTGATCAACTTTCTCTACTCAATGTGCGGTTGACAATGGACCGGCTATCAATTGTTCTTCATAGCTGTGCAAGGTTTTCATTATTGGACTTATAAACGCCAATCAAAATAATTTCACCACAAAAAATTTTAAATTCTTCATCATCTACGGGTTTCCATGAGCTACCATATACTACGGCTCCTTCATGATTAGTCCACTGACATATATCAATAGTTTTTCGAAGAGAAGACCACAAAATAAAGTGAAAATATGACTTATTTTTGAGCACTGAGATTTTGCATATATTGTTGGTCCTGGATTTAGCGAATGACATCATGCGCAGCTGCTCTATCAGCATTATTTGCAAAAGGTGTTGTTTGCCACGTTTCGGTTTTGGAAACAAAATAGTTTACAGAAGCAGAGGAACATGATTGGTCATATATTTCTGCTTCAGAAGATGAATCACATGAAGATATCTCTATCTGTCTTTTTCGTCATGATCAGTAGAAATCCAATCCAAACCGCTTACTTTTTCTTCTTTGCTCTTGTCATTTGCCAGAAAACCCAAAACTTCATCTTCAGCGAGATAACTTGACATGTTGCTTCTTTATGTTTTTCTATTATTTGTTAAATCGAAATTAACAAATAGTAAGAAAAACCAAATGTGAACAAAACGAAAGAAGAGATTTGCATGAACATTGCGAACATTACAGTAAGTCTACTTGAACGCTTTAATCTCTATGAACAAGTCAAAAACAAGTTCAGTTTTTTAATTACAATACAAAAATAACGGACAAGAGTAGATACTACGCTCGAACTTCATTATAGCTTGTATGTTGTCTCAATATTTGTTATTCTAAACTTGCAACAACAACTAAGTAGAAAACAATGAATACTGCACACAAACATATCCCAAATTTTACGAATAAAATAATAAACCCAATAGTTGTCAATTATACAAGTTCAATTACATCAATAGTGTGAAATCTGCAAAAGTGAAAGAATGAGATTTCAACGTGATTGCAGTAAGCTCCATCACGCATGTTAAAACGTCAAGTGTCTTGAATCAAAAGGATTTTGGCATTTCATTATATATTTTTCTGTGTTTTTTTCTTATTAAGAGCCTCACAATGGGGGACATTCAGCTACCATTACTGTACATTGATACAAAGCAAGGCGTGTTTCATACAGTTTCCACCCACATTTGAATTTATAATAACATAGGTTGCATTTGCACAATAATATATCGTTCGTACAATTTTTAGTAGATTTATGGCAGCATTTTAAATAAGCTTTCCTGAAAGAGTCAATTATAGAGGCGTCTTCACTGGAGTAGGGGTTGTAAAATTTTTTGAGTTGGGCTTGTTCAGGTTATCTATATTGCGGATTTTATAATGAGGGGAAGTATGATCGGAATTTGTGTCTGAACGCTGTCGTTTAATTGACTCACGTTTTTGTGTTGTTATCGTCACCTTCAAAGTTTTTATTTGTCTGATTAGTCGCTTGTCTCAAAGGGGTCTTTTCGTCGCTGTTAGTTGATTGTTGTTGTTGTTGTGAGTTGTTTTAATATTCAGTTCTGACGTCATGGTCACGTGTTGTTTTTCTGTCGAAGTTAAAGCTGTTGATTTAGAAAGGCAAAGTTTTTCTTGAGATGTTCTTGCCCCTGCCACAAACCGGTCGTCTTGGATTACATGTGATTGTTCACGTGTCAGCAACTTGCTGGTTGTCCTTTGGACCAATTGTTCTTTGTTTGTTTCTAGCTGGTCACAAGACGATGACGCAGTTGTCTTGCAACTTCGTTTGCTTTGTTCATTTTGATATGTTGTATCGTTTTGCCGGGTTCGGATTCCGCTTCGCCTGTAGTAGTTCTTAATCTAATTTCATGTTTGCTTCCGATTTTAAAGAGTTTAGGTTGATGTTTTCTTTCGCAATCCTTTTTGTTGTGACCCATTTCAGCTCAGAAGCCACAAGTTTGTTTTTGTCCTTCATAATTTACAGGAAATTTGTATTGTCCACAATATAAGAAACTTGGGAGGAGATTGTTTTCCAAATCTTTTTGTTCAAGTTTGAAGATTCGCAATCCAGTTTCAAGATTATAACAGTCTTTCTGTGTAAAGATTTTGAGAATTTGGCCATGGTTTAATTGAATGTAATCAGTTAATGTTGTTTCTGGAGACCGAGGGGGATGTGGACGATTCTTACGTCAACATTGCTTTCTGCATGGGCAGTTACTTCTTGAACTTTGTCATTTTCTTTGAGCAGTTTTGCCAGTGTCAGAGCCTAGCTTTTATTTTTCAATGTAAAATCTACTAATTGACCACATTTTAGTACAATTTCTTTAAAATTTGTTGGTCCAAATCGAATTTCTTGTAACAAGTTGAAAATATCGCTTCTATCTTTTATATTTGCAAGTTTACAAGTCACCTGTTGTTGTGATTACCCCTCTTCTTCTTCGAGATGGAGGTACGGCATGAACGGCAATTCAGATTCATGCCGTCAGCCTAATTGAAATTAAGCTAGGGGAAAGATGGCAGCCTGTTTCAAACCAGTCATGAGTGACTGGTAGCTCCACCACTAACAAGGCAGACTGCCACTTGTAGGTACCCAAGAGTCGCCTCTTACGACATGCTGGGTTAGCCACTTCACAACTGTAACCCGGTCAATTTCGGGTAGGCCACCTGTCTGCCACATAAAGGTGGAGGGCGACCCGTTAAGTGCCTTGCCCAAGGACACAACAAGCAAGTTTGCTGACTTTTCTCCACACTATTCCCCTTTTAAGCTGAGCGCCAAGCAGGGAAGCTGTGAATACCATTTTTAAAAGTCTTTTGGTATGACTCAAGTTAGGGAATGAACTCCAAGACTACCGACTACGAAACGTACGCTCACACCACTACACCATCGCTCCGGTTTACAAGTCATCTAACAGTTGTTGCTGTATTCAAATGGGTTTCTTATTCGATTTCTCACTCGTCCGGCCCATGAAAGCTGGGCATGTTGCTCGTTCATGCTCTCAGCGCTGATCAAGAATACTTTTTGAAGTACCATGAACTATCTTCTTTTCTTTAGCAAGTTTTTCTTTGTGATTTCTGTAGTGCAATTCTAGAAATCTCTTCTTAGTAAATAATTAATTTCTTCTGAAACGCGTTGTGATTAGTTTTCAGCTATCCGCCTGACTGCGGCAAATTTACATCCCTGATGTCACTTCATGTCAATCATGTCATTTTTGTTTTTATATAGTGATGTCTGAAATATCACCACTGCTTTGAAGAAAGGTGAATGGTACAGATGGCTATGGTTTCATTAGAGACCACAAATTAAAAATATTACTCAGCAATATATAAAACGAACCACCGGTACTAGTTGGTGCGGACCGAATAAGAGTATTGATACTAAAACGCTTTTGAATTGCTGTTTTTAACAGCAAACTGCAGAATTATAAAATGGAGGGTGGCTGGTGCCCGCGTTGCCAATACGCAAGAGGAGATCCCTTACCTTGTTGCCTAATTGACTGCGTTTCGTGGAGTCTTAGATTACTAAATTTCGCAGTTGTCGCAGTGAAACATCCATGCAATGCTAATCTGACTTTGAGTTAATTACATTTAATAATAAATTTTGAATAAAACCACTAACGTTTGTTAACCTAGAACAAAGATCGTCAAACCGCGGCTCTTTAATTTTTCTTTCCTCGCTGCTGCGATTTGATTTTTCAAAACAATAATGTGAATAAATAATGGTGAACTTATTCGATGTGAGTCATGGTGGCAGTGTTATCACAGCCGTGGCCATAACATCACACAGGGAACATGGATCTCAAATTTTTAACACTTGTACTCATATGCATACTTTCAAATAAAATAAAATATTTTTCGCTTAGTCGTGAATGCAGACGGGAAAAATTTTTCATTTTTTAAACTTTTTCTGATTTGCTTCATGCAGGGACCTATTTTCAAGAGGGCGATGGAGGAAAAATCTCCCCCTCAACTTTTAGACATTTTGTATCTATTTTGTTTGATTGGTACTATTTGTGATTTGTAACTGCCAATAATATGCATTTGACATGAAGCTAGTTCTCTCAAAGTTTCTTAGCAAATTACGGTTGGTCCATAGTTTCACGTACCTAAATTTACTTGTATGAAAACAGTTATAAGTTGCAGTCCAAGCTTTTTGTTCAACATTAAATGAGAAGTTAACTTGAATAGCTAAAAAACAAGTAACAACCCGATATGGGACAGAATTTTTAAAATCACAGTTTTGAACTATTACTGTGTCATCATCAAATTTATTTTGTGGCCAGTCTTCCAATTTCATATCTGTAAAAACTTTTTTGATTGAGCTTTTCGGCCATAAACGTATATAGTGAACAAAACTTGGTTTTTGCCATCGTTTGAGAGTAAAGTTTGCACAATGATGCGAAGTGAAGTTACACAAAAGTAAATGTAGTGATGTTGCTTTGTGTTTAAAGGTCAAATGAATTTTGCCGCCCTGAGTAGGTTTTGATCTGATAAATATAGATTCAGCTGGCTTTTTTGATGCAAAACGTTACCGATCTCTGCCCCAGAACAGGTGTGCGTTCAAAACAGCTGCGGAATTTTCGCTTAGCAGTGATCCTGCTGCAGTCATAATTCGTTTTAACTTCAAGCACTACATTTATATCAATCTAAAAAGGAGAGAAAGCAAGGGAGAGGAAAATATTGAAAAAAGAAGGAAAGAAAAACACCATCAAAAACAAAATTAACAATAAGACCACGGCTGGCTTAATGCATTTCTATCTCAAGCAATGCAATTATATCAACTCAAATAGGAAAGAGAGAGAGGTAAGAAAAGGGGAGAGAAGGGGTAGAGGAAAAAGTTTGGTGTAGGCCGAAGTAAACTAACTCAAAAAATGAAAAAGCTCTTTAAAATATTTTATCTTCTCTTTTCTTGATTTGTTTAATTCTGCGTATTGATTGATAGCCGGCTTGTTCCAATAATGCACGTGCTGTTGTTTATTTTCAGCTATCAGCCTTTTTTGCGGTAGATTTAAATATGTGATAACGAGTCTTGTTTCCTGAAATGTGACATCATAACTGTATTTGAACAAAGTGCGCTAACCACTTGGTAGCATAAACGATAATATTTAGGACCACAAACAAAATAATGAGTAATTGGTAATATAGCCAACAATGTTGCAATCTTTTGGTGAACTTGAAATCAATTGTTATTATTTGCTGTTTCTAACAGCAAAATCAGTAACATTATTAATTTCAAAACTAGCAATATGCGTATTCGAGATTACATATTAAAATTTGATGAGTCTTGGGGTATTTGTATTTTGCTTCGAGAATGTGATCTGACTTTTATGTTGGTTCTTGTTGCAAATGACACATCGGAATAATGTTATGTAATTTTGTATTAATCTCAGTGTAATTGCGCAGTTTGGTTTTTCAGTCACAAGTAAAACTTTTATCTGTTACCGTATAACGTCTGCGTGTTTGGAAATGCTTCGTAATTACCAGCAGATCTATTACAGGTGTGGGGCATTTTTGCCATAAGCATCGGAAATATATTAACCTCTTTTACAAGAGTAATGAAGGGCAACAAAAACTCTCACGTTGTGCATGCTAATCTAAATCAGATAAAGGGCTATCTGCTATGAAGATTGGATGTTTGGTCAAACTCAATAAATTTGCTGAGATTTTACTGATCGGTCTATTCCTAAAAGAGACAATCAGTGGACAACGCTGCTGATTTGTTCTATATTACAGCAATGCTGTCGTCGGACCAAAAAAATTGCAAGGTCAAAGTGTGGAAGGGAGCATTAAATACCATGGTCATTAAAAAAAAGCTGATTGCTACTACAAATTAGATTTATAGAGATAGGCTATGAAAGGATTACTTGGTGATTTGTTGTTGGTGTGCCATCATCATAAATAATCTCTGTGTTAAAAATTTATTTGTTTAAAAGGTAATCATTATATCTTGAAAGTACTAGCACTGGTATTTAAACCATGATTTGATTGGCCAAACTAATGCAATGAGCAACGCTTTATTGTAACATATTTTAACATAATTAGGTTAACTTTAAAAAAAACGCAAAAAACAGATGAATTTGTTCCCTTTTTGATATTTTTCAACCCTCTAATTGGCATAACAAAAATGCATGTGGCAATAAATTGTGTGTAATTGGGCCTGGTTGCTTGTACAGTAGGAAAAAATATTCTTGTTTGGGAATAAATTAGGCAACTACGATCTAGCCTACTGGCTCAAATCTTATGCTCAGCTACGGAAGAAACAGGAACCTCAGCCTTCCTCTGGTGTTCTTGAGACCCATTAAAGGATAAAAGTATTTTAAAGTTTTACGGCTCCAAATATCAGCCAAAAAATGTCCTAAAATAATTTTTAGGATAGATAGACAAAATTGGGAGCTAGAAAATCATTTTCAAAATAAATAAAAAATCTATCTTAAGAAAATATCACCTCATGCAAAGTAGAAACCGGAAAATATACTTTCGGTCTCTTCGTAGTTTGGTTCTGGCTACACAAATGGCTGACAATCATTGTACGTTGTTGTAAAAATAGTAGAGGAAGTTTAAATTGTTTCCTGCACAAACCAGTCTGAACGTCATGCTTCACCGACTTAGCTAGCGTTAGAGTGATTTGTATAAAACAAGGGTGGCCAACCAATCGATTGCAATTGACCGGTCGGTTGTAATTGACGGAGCTTCTACTGGTCGATTGCGTATGATTTTGTTTTGAGCGTTTTGTAATTAATTTTCCTGATAAAACTTATTCATTAACTCCCATAAATTAAAGTTACGCAACAACTCTACGTTTAGACGGTTGTTGGTAGGCAAAGAAAAGGAAGCTCAACCGTGCCATCATCGTTTGCCTCTCTTCCTCGCCGACATATTCTTTTTCAAGCATCTCTGTCACATCTGCCGATCACTCCCAACTCATTATATTTTATCCTCCTTCTGGGCTTCCTTTTTACGATTTTTTTGTTTATTTCAGAATCGGCTGGATGCAAAAAATCAAAATTTGTCAAATGTTTTTTCACCCACTCACTACTCATTCTATCTTCTGTTTTAGGTACTGCTTGCTTGTTTTTCTTTGTTTTAGAATCCTTTTTCTTTCAGTGTGGAATTTTTTCTTTTCATCCCTTATATTCTGAACTTGGCACTTTTTTTTTAAGAAGCTACTCATCTTGACTATGTTCCACAATACAATATTGTTATTTGAAATGATGTCTTTGTGTCCTTTTTCTTGTAGATTAAGGGGCTCAAAATCAATTTTGATTTGGTCATTGTGACCTCAAAATCACTCTTCATTTTTTAGCAGGCTTGGCTCGCTCTATTTTTACGCTGAAGCCTTAGTTACTTTGTAAGCTCACAGCTTCTCAACATCATCAATATCATTTTCTTTTCATTCTCATGCTCTTTCTTCACGTTGCCGTTTTTTTGTTTTTACCGCTATTCTTGTGATCTCTAGAGCTTCGATTCTTACCCTGGGCTAGTGGGAGTGTACTAGGGGGATGCGAGGCGCTCTAAAATACTTCAACTCAACATGAAAGCCATTATAGTGGTTTGGAGAGCAAATGTGCAAAAATGATGAGAAGTGACACTGTTTCGACCTATCAGGTCTCTTCTGCTAAGTGCATCGCTGGCCTCTTGCATTACTATACATGATGAGAAGTGGTCCTCAAAAATAGTTGTGCTCTAAATATAAAAGATCTTTATAGTGGTTTTGAGGGAATTTGTCTAATAAAGGCCAAAAGTCTGACCGTCATTGAAAAAACGAAAAGATGTAAGGAATCAAGGGAGCGCGAGTTTTTGTTTTCATGCAAAAGTTTTTGATGTTTATGATCACACATCTCAAATAGCTTTGACACGCTTGATGTAGAATATCTTTTGTGAACTATTAATTTTTTTCCATTATTTTTAGTCTGCAATAGGTCTCCAATTATTGATTTTTTGGGGGCAACGACACAGCGGATCAACTAGCCAGATAAAGTGCACTACTTTGGCTTTCCACACTCTAGTTTCTCTGCTCCCCACACCTTTTTTGGTAACTTATCTACTTTCTAGCTTGTGGCGCATTGTCTCCAAAACATTTTTTGTGACAAGTAGTTCGCTCAGTGTCCACTAAAGAACTTATGCTTTTTTGTCATACTCGCTATGCTCCTTTTCGTCTTTGTTGCAACGAACATAGCCTTTCTTTTAACTGAGTATCTCGCAAGAAATGGCAGAATGCGAACCTTTTGTGCAGTGACTGGTGTCACACGACTCCGGTTACTTCTCATCACAACTCGATTCAGGCTACGGACTTTTTAGGCCGCACTTTCTTCGGCAACTCACTTAACGCAAACTTTGCTACGGCTGCGGAAGGCTCGTTTATTTTCCGTGATGCGGTTATCTCAAACTAAAACAGATTCTTCTTAGTGGCCGATCGACCGAGGGTTCTCAAGAAACTTTCTAGTCGATCTTTATCGAAGAAAGGTTGGCCGCTCGTGAAATGAACTATTGTCAATGCAAATGGCTTTCAACATTAGTTTGAGTTTGTATATACATATTTTGCTCACGATGTTGAGCCTACGCAGGCCGAAATAATTCATCTTCAAGGTTCTGTCTCCCTAGGGAGAATTTTGTTAGAGACCAGCTATTCCGGTCTTCGATGAACCAGAGCGCGGGCTTAAATCTCGCACGCAGCGTTATCGCGGTTTTCCGTAACAGAGGCTTTGGTTCAGCTTTTGCTCTTGCAATTTCTGTATCTTGAAATTGTTTTGAAAATGTAAGCCGCGAAGCTGCTGGTACTATTGTTTAAATCATGAGTAAGTAATTATTTTGCAGGCGGCCTGATTTTACTCAAGCAAATAATGACTCAGGTCAGGCGTTTAACCATTACTAAACTTTGTTTCATTGTGGACGTCTACTTTATAACGGCAGAGTTTATAAACTGCTGAAGCCTTGTTTTATTATGTGGTTTTCAATCTGTAAACGCTGGTGAAAAGTCATATCTTTCCGCCGGTCGAAGTTCAAACATCCCTAATTTAGATAAATAAAAAATAAAAACCACAGATATTTTTGATATACTGTACAATACGCAGTTTCTGCAGTCTTGATATGTGTAGTGAACGTATATGTCATGATTTATGTGTTTTTTGTCTTTCATGCGTCCTGTAATTTCGTTGCGCTAAAAGGCTTCGCAGCAAGATCATCCCAGGATCCCATTTACTGCTAATTTGCTTCTTGATTGGGGTTTCTATACCCGAGCCCCGCCAAAGAGGAAAAAGAAGGTAAAAATAGATCACAGATTGTATTTGGTTAAATTATAGCCAAGGTTTTCGAATGAAGTAGCGAATTGCCAGGCATTTGTGCCTGAGAAAACAAGGTCTAGTGAAAAATTACTTTAGCAAAAATTTTCACTACTGTACAAATGCAACCACTGCATCACAACTATTTGCATTTGCAAACAATTAAATAGAGAGGAGTATTTGTATATAAATATTTATTTTATTTTGTGGGGTTAGTGGGATAATTGGATCACATATGGATCTAGATATTTGTATCCCATAGTTTTAAAAGAGTTGTTCACTAAAAAAACTAAATTTAGGTCATAATAATAGCCAAATTTTTGAGCTTTTGCTTTCTGACAATGGACAGTGATAAATCGTATCTCGCCAAACACAAAACCATAGCGTCGATTTATTTTTCCTACGGAAAAAAATGAGACGAAAACTGTTTTTTTATTTCAAGATGTTGTCGAAACTTTAAAAAGTATTGATGTATAAATAATTTACAATAGCTTAAAGCTATCAATCTCATCTAAACAAAGATTTGAATTAATATTAAGCAATAAATTTTATATCTAAATAAACAAAAATATGGAAACCCTAAAGCAAGCGGTTTTAAAGTAATAGTTTTTAAAATACTAAGATTGACTCGACCTTTATTTGGCCCTAAAATGTTCAAAAAAGCGGAGATTTTACTGATATTAAATTATTTTGGCCATTTTGGGGAGAATTAGTTATGAAAAAGTATTGCAATTGCTTTATCTGCAATTAATTTTTGTTTCCCAATCATCTTGGTTTTTCAACTATTGCACAAGCAATTTATAAAAGCATAATCAACTTTTTGTGTTTCTCTTTTTTGTCGTTACTCTATGCTGCTTATTTAATAACCAGCCTGCTCTTCCAGCGTCCCCCGAAAGACTCCCGCAAGATCCCGTCAGTAGAGAATATCGGTTCAGTGGAGTGCGCCGAGTTCACCAAACGGTCAAATTTCTTTTGACACATCCGATTCTCGTTCCACATTGAATAGTGTTGTTTTTTAAACAGGAATCGATTGAACAAAACATCATGGGGGATGCGCATAGCTGCCTTATTTCCACAAAGTTTCCACAGTCCCTGGATAAGTCTTGTTTGAACTGTTTTGAGCATAGACAAGCTTTAAAACTGGACGTGCTCAGATATAAAATAGTTAATGATGTCACAAACGTTTCTGCGTTCATTTTATGAAGTGCATGAAAAACATAAATTAAGCCCATTTTGGACCATTATTCTTGTAGAAGAATAAATTATTTAAAAGCTTGAAAAAGCAGTCGGTTGTTTTGTGTCGACGCAATTTTTAAACAAAAACTTAGTTTAATGACCTTGCAAACATTAATCAAAAAAAGATTTTCTATAAGGCTGTAGCATTTCACCATTTTGATTGGCTCTATGTTGCTGAAATTCAAACCAAGGTAAACGACCTTGTTGTCTTCCATTGCACTATAAATACTTGATCGTCCGAGGGGTGGTGAAAGAAGCCACGCGCCTCATTTTCAACAACTTTTTGATGGTCGCAGTGGGCACTTGTACGGCCTTCACGTATAGTCCCAAGAGCCCTGAAATTCTTTTCGTGCAAATTTTGCTGTAAATAACAAGACGAAAAAAATTGTTAAAATAAACACAATGACAAGCAGGGTTTTTAACTATCGAAAGAAGAGCAGACACAACTTGCGGTCCAAGAGGCTTGCTGCTAGCGTTAGTTTCACACGCTCCGGTATAAGTCTCAAATTTGTAGGGAGAGCCATCACTTGATGCTAAAATCCAGTTTTTGTAGCAACATCTGATCGGCTTGCCACGAATGAACATCTTTGCAGAATTCCTACCAAAGTATGGTACCATTTGTTCATCAATGGCCAGATCTTTTGCAAACGCTCCAAACTGCTGAAGTAAAGCATTGACTCTATCTTGTAAAGGTCGAATTTTAGCAAGTTTATCTCCAGTAGGAAAATTATTGTTATCAGCAAACTAAATTAAGTTCTTTATGTTTTCAAACCTTTTTCTTGATATTGACCTTGATATCAGTGGGCAGCTGATATCATCATTTTTGCTCCAGGACAAGCGCTGACGCGGTCGGCTGTTGTATCCTGTCAACAGAAGAATTCCAACAAAAGCTTCAATTTCCTGCAGTGTAAGATGAATGACCTCATTCCGTTGAGACGCATATCGCTCCGTTTTGCAAGCAATTAGACTATAGATTTCCTTATTGAATAATAATGGAAAAAGTGCAACTGGCTTAAGCAGGGCAAGATGAGGGTGGCTGTCCACTAAGTGCATAACATTTGCTTCTGATATGTCCTTGAGGCTGCTTTTCTTCTTCCAGAGCACTGCTTCCGCATTCTTTCTCTTATTCTTTGGCGGTGGTTTGTTTTCTTTACTTTGAACTGCTGATACGTCGAAAGCGACTTCGCATTTATCGTTGTGTTATATACCTCTAAAGTTCCTGCAACATCGTTTGAAAGCAAATTATATTTATAGCAGTCATCTACATTATCTTCCTCTACATCAGTAGCATAAGCATCACCTTGCGCTGATGGCAAAATAATCAATCAACCAATCATTTTATTTTTGCCCAAATTAGCATACACAGAAAATAAATTTGACAGCAGTAGACAAAAAAAGGAGACGATGGCAAAACGATACAAGTTAATACATGCACATAAAAAGAATTTAGATTAGCCTAAATGTGAAGATAGTGGCATGGCTATCGCACCTGTAAAATAGCAGATTATTAAAAACACACACGAAGAAAAGCATATGCATTGAACAATGTGTCGCTGGATACAAAAAAAAATAAAAAACTGTCATGTTGCAACCCCAACAGGGGAGGCTATCAGGTGCTACACCTTGCCCAAGGGTGACCTGGGAGCAACGACAGCTAAGATACAGCTCCTTTACGTCTCAAGGCACATAAACCCTGTCGGCGGTTGTAGTTTTAAGTCATACACCTAGGACTCATACACCTATTTCCACGCTATACTCCAACTTAGCACCTAATATTCTTAAAAATCTTCTCTAGACCAAAATTCAACTGCGAGCAACAGCTTATTAAGAATTAATGGCGTCCTACCTTGGTGAATATTAAACAAGTTAGTAGATCAGATATCTACGAAACTAACTATTGTGAGTAACAATGCATATAAATAACAATTGTACACTGTTAAATTACGATATTACTGTTCGAAAGAGCCGCAAACAAAAGGTCGGCGAGCCGCACTGTGCCACCGTTGAGCTAAAGCATATTTCTACTCAAAGCTATCTACCACAAAGCTCAAAGCTAACCAATGCAGCCTGCGCCAAAAGTGAGGACTTTGCACAATCTATGTTTGCCAAAGAAATCGCGCGAGGCAAAAAACAATAAGCGGACAAGCGATAAGTGCAAGCACAATATTATTTGTTCAAACTTAAATCAATAGCGCTAACTGCAGGCGACTATATAGATAGTACACAGTACACTCAAACAATGCTAGTGCTTGTAGACCTTTTTTGAAGAGGTGCACATACTTTTACTTTCCGAACAATCGTACCCTCAAGTCATGTTTATCAAGTGAACACCAAAGTAAAGTTGCAATAGCATTTCATGATAAGACTGCTGCTCACTTCATAAAAGAATGAAATAAAAGGTCTTTTCTTCCAAAAAATACCCCCCAATACGTTGTACACCCTTGGGAAATTCTAGTACTCCCTGGGGTATTCTATGCACTCAATTGACAGCATTACATTAAGCTTGCCTTTCATAGAAACGAAGCTCAATAGAAAAGCCCTGCAACAGTGTTTACGAAATTACAATGTTTGTGGCAGGAGAGCTCTACATTTGAGCACTTTTGTATTGCATCACCTTAAGCAGAACAAATTATGATTTGTCTTTCTTTATGGAGGTCTAAAATTTTGAAGGTTGTTTCCAACAATACCATAAAAAAGACAATTTATAATGTTCTGTTCACGATGGTGCAGGGCCAAAATGCTCGAAAACAAGTCTACCTTGCCACTACAACATGACAAGATACCAAATAGTGGTAGAACAATAAAAATTGGTTTGCTTTTTATAAAAGTATGGTACTGACAGGTACTATGTTGTTGCAATTAACTTTTTATTTTAAAATTTTCCTTATCTCATTAAGTGCTAAGCGATGAGATGCGGTCGAATATGGCATTTTTCTGTTTGATTGGCAAACAAATAAAAATTTGTTCATTTTTGTTTTAATAAAAGGAGTACAGCTCAATAGAAAACTTCTGTTACCATCTGTTAGCCCGCACTGTAGGTTTGGATTGAAAAAGTTGAACCGAGTCGCTTTTGAAAGTCAAATCTACCCCCAAATTTTAGTTGAAATCGCAAGGACATCGGCAAACATGCAATGCTTACGTTACATACGTGGATCTTACTGACTGAGTTATATGTAGTTGTTATGCCATGGGACTGCTCCAGCATTATTGGACAAAGTAGTACCTACATACCAGTAATTCTGTGGTCTCGATGTCCTGTGCTACGACGTCCCGCGCTTTATATTGATGGCAGCCGATTAGTCTGATATCTTGATTCCTACATTGTCGTCGGTAAACGTTTCAACTGAAATTTGACTGCTTGATGGTGGGCTTGAGAAGAAAATGCACAGTGCCAGTAGTACCGGCAGCTCCAGAAATTTTCTGAAGAAAAGTTGTTTGATGTATAACGACGATAGTTTTCCCGTGACCAAAGAATGAAAATATTCGATGATGCGATACGAATCTTTGTGCCCAAGTAGGCAATAATCATGGGTTTTTCTTCCGCTTAAAAATATATTATCAAGTGGCCAAATTTACCGAAACACATTCAATGAAATAGTTTAATGACAAGCAACACTGTCAGTTTGCTAAACTCACTTTGTACAAAGGCGTTGTTTTATGAATGAGGGCATGCCCACAAATTATCTAAAAAATTTTCGTAAACGTTAATCGAATTAAAAACACATTTTGAAGAATGAAGTTTTAGAGTAAATTGCCGCTTTTCTGAATCTTTCTCAAAAAAACTCAAAAAATCTAGAAAATGGCAATTCTTATCTTAAAAATTCTCAATATTTTTAAATGCTTTGGCGCATAGCGAATTCCGGTTCCAACTCAATGAAAATGAGAATGTATTCCAAAGAATTTCCAAAATTTTTGGCGAATTTAGATTGGCCGTGCTTTTCAAAACGTGCTTTTTAAGTTACACATCACACGTTAATAATTTACCTGATGGATTCAATTCCATGTGGCTCGCAAAGCACAAACAAATTTACTTTTGAACCAAAAGTGACTTTAATAGGTTTCAAATTTTTAGCGGTAATAACAGTGATAAACAAATTGCATTCATTTAAGTAAATACTAACTTTTGGAAATACATCTGGCTAAAGAAGATTCACAGCAACACAGAAAATTATACATTAACGAAAAGCGTGTAAAGGTACTTAAATCAATGGCTAGGAGTCAGTAAGTTGTTCTTATATAAGTTGTTCCTATGTACTGGCATTGCTGTTACAGCGATTTAGTTGGCGCATAAAGTTGACAAACTGGTAGCAACTAGATTTATAAATTAATGTTTGTTATTCCAAGACTAGGTGCAAGTCATACTCATCGACGAATTCAAAATTTTTTCGCTAACCAATGGTCGCTGCAGTTTGGATTTATATTGTGTTTGCAAAACGACTGCCTCACAACCAAAGCGTTCCCCCTCCTCACAGACTATTGATCTGTTTTTTTTGCTTTTTCCCAGGCTCGTAGAACAGTGATAATGGCGCTAAATACAGAACTAGTCGCAAAGCCTGTTGCAAAGTTTTTGTCTCATTGAATGAACTAAAAATCGTTTTTATGAATTACTGCTTTTTAAAATTTATTAAAAGAATAGCTGAGTTTGCCTTTAGTAAAAGCATAACAACGCGGACATCTGTAGTCGAACCCATGGTCCTCCGATCATCACGATTGTCATTAAAACAGCTTTTTTGTTTAAGTAATTATGTTGCAGTTTTTCAGGTTTTAAGATTTTGTTAAAATAAAGGTATAAAATTTTTTGTTTCTGGCATAGTATATGATCTCCTTGTATATTTCCAGTATAGCTTGTGATCTACGCTTAGGGGTCAGAGTTATGGTAAGGGTTAGACTTATTAGGATAGGGGGTAATGGAATAAGGGTAATATTAAATAACAATGTCAAATAATTCAGTGGTGCATGTTCACTCTATAGTGTTCATCATTTTATTGGTTTTATTTCGGCTCTATACGTCACTAAAAATAAACTTATGTTGCTGTGTTGGTGGATCAGTTTTGTTTCGTACATTAAGAAGGTTGAAATGGGCTCACCGCTAAATAACAGAAATGCGTCTAAAGCAGTTGATCCCAACTCTCTTTTGATTCTATTTAATTCTGAGTCTACATTGATAAATAGTTGCACGACAATCACACTAAACGCACACTGAAGTGACTGTACTGCAATTCTTGACTTTGCGCTGTGATTTGTTTTCAATAACTTTTGTTGGTTCGCTAAATTCCAACAAATAATAACAACGAAAACGCGCTTTGAATTCTTTCAGTTATCAGCCTGGCTTTGGCAGGTTTACAACCCTGATGTTACTTCATGCCAATTATGTCATTTTTGTTTTTATGTAGTGATACCGGCTTTGCCCATGTCGACCGGCAGGTGCCCCCTCCATCAGTAATGTCAGAGTTTAGTTTTTCGGTTTTATCGGTTGCGCCGGCTTTACCCATCGGGCTCTTGTGTGAGCAGTAGCGAGAAAGTAATGAATTTCATGAATTTTTGCAGTTCTTGTACATGAAATTGTGATCGTCATATTCTCTTAATCATGACTGGCAATGCTCACAGAGAATCTTGCCTCAGAAAGTAGAGTATTCATTCTCGAAGCTTTTCGTCTGACACTTTTCAAGAGAATCCGTCAGAAATAGAGTGAAAAGGTGAAGTGAGTCACTTATATAGAGACACAGTTGACGAAAAAGAAAAAAGGGAAAAAAGGCTCTATCATGATTGGTAAAAAGAAGCGACCAATAGAAGGAGCGGAAACTAATGTTTGATTTTTAGACCATAAACGAATTCCTTTTGTTTGCATAAATTTGGTTTGGATGTTTTAATGTACGTGGCTTCAAGGGTGGAAAGGTGAAAAGAAGTACCGCCACGGGCAAGAATAGAAAATTTGTTGTCATTATATTTGTGTGCGCATATAGGGTTTTGTAAAAGATGTTGTCCTATGGCAGAAAAGAAAGTTTCAGTTTTAAAGCTTCTGATTGGCTTGCAAGAGAGGGCCAATGTGCTTCGGTCCTGAGAAATATGCTTCTGAAGAATGGTTTTCGGCACGTGCTGCTTAATCCTCTGTTGTAGCCTTTGAGACGTACGACCCACGTACCGACTATCGCAGTGGCACAGAAATTGATAAACAATGTTGCTTTGATGAAAAGCGGGTAGTACATCCTTTTTGGCTACAGGCAGAAGTTGTCTGGTGGTGTAGACAATGCATGGTTCAACTGCAAAGTAACAGCGTTTGACGGCTGTTTTAA
This sequence comes from Trididemnum clinides, assembly GCA_963675345.1. Classification (NCBI taxonomy): domain Eukaryota; kingdom Metazoa; phylum Chordata; class Ascidiacea; order Aplousobranchia; family Didemnidae; genus Trididemnum; species Trididemnum clinides. Next base: position 51,434,442 of record OY776284.1, on the reverse strand, counting down.
TTTGCATTTCGTACCTCAGCGAAACATTGCCCAGCCATGGCAAGTGAAGATAAACTGAGCATTTCTTCGGACCGAATTGCGTTGGTCTGCGAAATTGATTCATTTTCTTGGTCATAACAGTGTTGATTATAGCTTCAGGGTAACCGTTGTTGATAAGGATTGATCGAATATTGGAAAGTTTATTTTCAAGAGTAGATTTCGAACAGATAACTAGAGCTCTGTGGACTAGAGTTAAAATCAAATTAGTCTTCCGCTTCATGGAGCAAAAAGAGTTCCAGCGAATGTATTGGCCAGTGAAAGTCGGCTTCCTGTAGATAGATGTAACAAATTCAAAACCTGTTTGAGCATTATTCAAAACCTGTTTGCTTGATATGCCAAACCAGCATCGCAGTTATGAAAGAATTTAATGCGAAACGTCATTACGAAACGTGTCATAGCAAATACAAAGAATATGTTGGAGAAAGTAGACAGTTAAAGATAAAGAATTTGAAAAGTGAATTTGAACAGCAAACCAATTTTTTTAAGAAAAAACAAGAAGAAAGTAAATCAGTCACAAAGGCAGCATTAGTTGTTAGTTCGCTGATCGCTAAACGAATGAAACCATTTACTGATGCCGAGTTTATTAAAAAATGCACATTAGCCATTGTTAACGAAGTTTGTCCTGAGAAGAAAGTCCTGTTTGACAGTATTCCGTTATCTGCCAGAACAGTTACTCGCAAAGTGGAAATTATCTCTGAACATCTCAAATTGCAACTTAAAAACAAAGGTAATGATTTCAATTATTTTTCCCTCGCATTTGATGAAAGTACGGATGCAAGCGATACTGCGCAGCTAGCTATTTTTATTCGAGGTATCACGGACAATTTTGACGTAAATGAGGAGTTTGCCGAATTGATTCCGATGAAAGGTACTACACGAGGAGAGGATATAGCTCAAGCAATATTAGAATGTACCGGTAGAATGCAGCTTGATCTATCAAAATTTGTTTCTGCTACTACCGATAGCACCCCAGCTATGATTGGCTCTCACAAAGGTGCAATTGCTGTTTTACAAAATCATGTAGCTTTATTGGGATTTTCCAACACCATTATAAAACTTCAGTGCATAATTCATCAGGAAGTTTTGGCATCAAAGGTGACACATTTGGATATGATAGGTATAATGTCTACTGTTGTTAAAATTATCAACTTTGTTTTGGCAAGAGGCCTTAACCACCGCAAATTCAAAAGTTTACTTGAAGAAATGAATGCTCAGTATCAAGATGTGGTGTATTTTTGCGAGGTTAGATGGCTTAGCCGCGGTGCTATGTTGCAACGGTTTTATGATTTGCGAAACGAAATAATGACATTCTTGAAACAAAAAATGCAAGTTTTGGTATCAATGAACTTGGTGATCCAGATTGGTTGACAGATTTAGCCTTTCTCACTGATTTCACGTTGCATATGAACAAGCTTAACTTGCAACTGCAAGGAAAAGAGCAATTTATTAATCGGATATACGATTATATTACTGCCTTTGTAAACAAGCTACGTCTTTGGGAAACTCAACTAATTAATTCCAACTTTGCTCATTTTCCCAATTTAGGCCTCTGTAAACCTGCCAACTCTGATAAGTACGTATCAGTAATTGTTTCCACTAAAACTCAATTTGAATCTCGATTTGGTGATGTGAAAAAACAAAAAAATAAATTCGATTTATTTTCCTTGCCATTTTCAGTTGATGTCAATTCTGCGCCACATGAACTGCAAATGGAAATAATTGAACTTCAGTCATCCGATATGTTAAAGGCCAAATTTGATTCAGTTCCAATTGCCAATTTTTATAAAGAATAGGTCCCGAAATCCACCTATCCTCATCTGCATGACAATGCAAAAGTGTAATGTGCATGTTTGGAAGCACATATTGCTGTGAGCAAATTTTTTCAAAAATGAATTATACTAAGAATAAACTTCGTAATCGCTTGTCAGATCATCATTTGAACGACGTACTGCAGATATCATCAACAAAGTTGCCAGTTGATTTTAATGCTTTGGCGATCACACAGAAACAACATCATCCTTCACCTTGATGATAAGTAAATAAATCAATGTATTGTGTTTTAATATGTGTTTGATGACAAACGGACACACGTCTCATTATTGTGATATGTATTGCGTTTATAGGCGGTAAGTATTGCGGCCTGCTCGCTACCGGATATATGAAAATTTGGCCCAGTATTACAAAAAGTTTGCCGACCCCTGCTGTAGAGCATAGCCGTAAATACATCAATGGGCAGTGTCACGAATAAGGAAATTTGCCGTGTAAGAATTGTTTCATATTTGTGTAAAGTGCTGTGTCATTTGTTTGCTCGGCTATTGATTGAGAAAAAAGAACCTTTTCTTTTCTCGCAAGTGGATTGCTGTGTACGCTTTTTAATACGTCACAATCGTTATTACGACCTAGTAAAATTCCAGATTGATCTAGTGATTCTAGCTTCTTCGAAGAATTTCGACAACCGATTACGTAACTTGAAATGCTTTTTTTTCACGTGATTTCGTTCTAGCGTTTTCTAGATTGTTTTTTGTCGATTTATATATAAGGCGACGAGATTTTTTTGAGATGGAGTAGTAGAGTTGGGGAGAGAGAGCAGAAAACGTTGTAGTGGGGGAGAGAAAGATTGATTGACAGAGCAAAGAAGGGCCATTGTTTTTTTGTATTCATTTATTGTGGATTCTGTGGACGTGGTGAGTATTAACCCTTTAAGGGACACAATTTTTCTAACCGAGATTTTGCAGATTTTTTTTTACATTTTGATCTATTTAGAATAGTTATTCGCAATTTACAAAAAAAATTAATTTTTTTTTGTTTATTTTTTGAAATATGACATGGGACATATATGTCCCATTGTCCCTTAGAGGTAATTAAACATGAAATAATGTATTTGAATAGTGTTGCATTTTTCATGTTTCTAAATTGTGTATAATTTCGATTCATGGTTGAAAACAGTAACACACCATGTCGAAAAAGAATCTACCTTCCTAGAGATAGACTCGAGCTCGATTCTGGCTCAGGTATGGCAAAGACTTGGGTTTGATTCTGGCTCTGGTAATTTCACACTTGTCAGTGTTTTCAGCGTACATGTATTTTGTTCGCATTTAGTGTGTGTGAAGCCTAGGACCACATTTGCTGCTCTCAGGAATCTAGTTCCAGAAATACACGTTCATATATTAGGTTGCCCGGAAAATAATGGCCATTTCAGGAAGACTGTTTTGAAATTGAATTTTATCATAGAATTTTTATAATATTTCAGGTAAACATCAACATGATTATTGATTTATATGTGCTCTTTAATAATTTCTTACTTTTTTCTTTCAGAAAACGTTTTATGAGCGAATGAACCTTAATTTTGAATATGAGAAAAGAAGACTTAAGATTACTTTTCCTGCATGAGTTCAAGCTGGGTAACAATAACAAGGCCTGCATTAGTGAATAGGCGTGGTCCAATCCTGCTCCACGATAATGCGCGGCCTCATGTTGCGAGCATGACACTGCAGAAACTCACAGACTTGGGATACGAAACTTTACCACATCCTCCTTATTCTCCAGATCTTTTACCCACGGACTACCATCTTTTCGAGCATTTAGCCGCTTTTTTAAGCAACAAAACTTTCAGATCTAATGCAGAGGTTGAATCTTTTTTTAAAGATTTCTTAGCATCTAAGCCAAAGGATTTTTATCAACGAGGCATAAATGATCTTGTTGATAGATGGCAAAGATGCATGGCTGCTCAAGGATCATACTTTGACTAATTTCAATGTCTAGTGTCACCTATTTGATTAACAAATTCTTTTTCTCTAAAATTGGCCATTATTTTCCGGACAACCTAATAGAATGCAAACTAAACAATTTGCACCAGATTAACTTTCACCAAATGCTCTGAACCGATCAGACGAAACCGGCAATATCATGGAAAACTTTGTAATTAAATTCGTGTAAAATTAAATATTCAGCAGTGTGATGCAACGACAGGCATCCAACTGTATTCCAAGATAAAATGAGTGCACTCCATACAGCGACTAGTCACTTCTATCATGATAGCTACTTTTCCTGGATTCCGTTCGGTTTATAAATAAGGCAGTGGCTATTTTGCCGTCGACGGCAATTTACCCTCAGAGACTATTTTGCCGTGAGTTACTTGTGATTGGTCAGTCTTAATGACGTACTAAACATGTGACTTTTGGTCGTCTCTGATTGGTCAATTTTAAAAACCAAAAAAAAAATTTTGCACCCCCAGGTCTCTATCCCCCACCCTGCACACTCCCTTGCAGTGTACACTGCCCCATACATTTACATACTGGGCCTGCCCCTTCAGTGTACACTGCCTTTCTTTTAAAGCCCTGGCCAGCTGAGATTCGAACCCGATACCTTGGTATCTCAAGACCAGCGCTCTATCCACTACACCACAGAGTCACTGATGCGATAATAGCAAATTTGGCTATATAAACACACGTGAATGATCACGGCAAAATAGATTCCAAGGGCAAATTGCCGTCGACGGCGAAATAGCCACTGCCTATAAATAAAGATTGCTGTTGGTGACTTTCTGCTTGTGGTTTGTAGTAGTTGAGGTTGCTACAGCAGCATGCATGTAATACAGTGTAATTAGGAGTGATACAACGCAAAGCAATCACGTCCATTCACATAGAACAAATGCATATTGCACTCAATGCACATGTTGTTGATCTTGCTTTCAAGCTTGTTGCTGGTGCACAGTATGCATCTTTTTCTTTGACCCACCTTTTGCATTGAATGCTGGGCAAAATTTTCCAAATTCTATACCATTATCAGAAAATCGTTGCTCTTTATATATTTTTGCTAATGCCTCTAGTTTTGAATCTGACAACTTCTTCCAAATTAACTCGATATCTGTGGATCTGTGGATGCACTTGAGAAAATTTGGTTAGCTGTTAGACTATCCTTATGTGAGGATGACTGTAAAGTCATAGGAGGATCAATTGCTACTTCCAGCACTACTTGCAATGCACTGTTTTCCAGATAAAGCATATCTTGCTCTAAAAACTCAACATCTTTATTGTCTACAGCAAGAGAATCTTATGTGTCACTATTACCAGAGAAAAAAATTTAATTGATTTTCTCAGAATTAAGGTAGAAACTCTTTGCTGATTTGTCATTGAAAATTTTTGATCAAAACATGCATGATGTCTCTTTATATATTCATAGACAATCACAATAAACTAATTAATATGATACAAACATATGTTGTTGATGAATTGAAAATAAAATTGTAGACATTACATTATCTATAAGCTCTATTTTATTTTGAAAATCTGCACTATCACAATGCAATGTATGGTTTGTACACTGCAATAGCATTCTAAAAAAACTAAGTACTAGTTACTAGGCTACATAGATACAAATTAATATGGTGACATATACACAGCCTATATGCTATGCTGATTACTGAAGCTAACAGTTCACTAAACATTAGGGTAGGAGAATTAGCAAAATAAAAGAATATAATTAATTCTATTATGCTATCCCCCAAAGATATCTTGTGTGCTGCTGGTTACTAGTCAGCCTTAGTTCTTAAGTTTAATCTTGGAAAAAAATTTCAAAGCCATAAAATCATCCTCACACAGTTTTACTTCTTGCCTACATAAAAAATCTTATGAAAACTGTTTACCAGTTGAAAGCTATTTGATAAATGTACGAACAAGCAACATCCCTAAAATTACCTCTAAGGGACAATGGGACATATGTGTCCCATCCTAGAAAAAAATGTCTCATGTTTAAAATAATGCATAATATGTTACAGAATTGGCACCAAGGATAGAATAATAGTTGATTTACACTACGCTAATTGAAAAATTTCCAAAAATAATCTTACGTACCAAAGCTAAGGGATCAAATTTTCATATATTATAATGTCACAAAACAGGAAAACTTTGTCTTCAAAAATTGATCTTAGCGTATGCAATGTTGCAATTTTAAACTTTAAAAATCAACAAGGATTGTTGACGGATAAACACACCGATGCGCATCCCTAATCAGCAAACAGAACTTTAATTATTTAACGAAACATACATGGGACACATATGTCCCATCATCCCTTAAAGGGTTAAGCAGTTATTGGTGAAATTAATTTTGGCGGTTTTCTGATTGTGTGGTAAAGTGAGTAGTTTTGAGATCGTTGAGCGAAGAAGTTTGAAGTCGTGAAGTACTATTTCTGTGAATACATTATTCTGTTATTAAAGTGGTATAAGTTGTTTTTAGTGGAAGCCAATCTTTTCCAAGTTTTATTAAGTTGCAGTCAGACCTAATTATTCGAGCGATTATCATACGTCGCCTCAATTTTAAAAAGAAATTTAAAATTGAGATAGAACCGAAAGTTCTATTAATAATATTATCATATATTAAAACGCGACAGGCAGCATATCAGCACAAGAACAAAATTTTTGCTTAATAGGATATTTGACGGCGTCATCCGAAGAGCTCCCGTTAGTAAGGTCGGGATTAAGAGTGTCGGTTTAGCCAGCCTAGCTGGCTTCACCTATCCGGCTCTTGTATGAAGAGTTACCAGACGTTTTTGAGTTTTCTGCACATAAGATTTTCACGGATTTTTGGCTCCTTTTCCTAACGGAAATTCTCATTTCAAGATCCTGGCTATGCCTTAGGTATATGTGCCCTGTTTATTGCTGACACAAACCCAAGGGAGCCTTGTGTTTCCCGTAGTTTGTAAGTAGGGGGCACACTTCTGATGTCAAGCAATTCTAAAGCAAAATAGTTTTCTTTTGATTTCCTCTTTAAACCTTCTCAAGTCCTCGCTGGCAACGCATTGTGTAGTTGACGTGTCCTGGGAAGTTAAAAGAGCCTTTGCTTTTCCCCAAATGTTTGGTTTGACTCCGGCAGCTCTTCAAAGCTATTATAAAGCAAAATACCAATATACGACTTGACACAGTGAGTTGTTTATTTTAATTTACCTTCAAACTTTCTTAAGTCCTGCTGGCTACGCAATATGATACATATTCCTTTTTCTTTGCTTAGATATGCTCATAGAAATTAAATGAGTCCTTGCTTATTCCAAATTTTCACCCAAGATTTTACCCCGGCAGGCCATACTATCACCCGTATCAATTTAAAACGTATCAATTAATCCAGCTGTGCCAGCTTCACCGTACAAACATTTGTGAGAGCCACAACGAAATATTTTAGTAAACATAGGCCATAGCTCCTGTACATGTGATGGTGATCATGTTGTTTTATCAATCAATTTATAATCTAGACCTCCCCACAGTTAAATAAAGATTAGTGTTTCGTACCGATATCCTTGCAATTACCAATATCAGTAATGGGCTTTACCATTTATGTTCGCTATCAAAATGATAGTGGATAATTTTGCTGCCTGCTGCTATTTTCACCAAATAGTGGCAAACATTGTGATGTCATTTAAGATTATGACCTCACAATGCGTTTTAGGCAATTAAATATTAGGATCGCTACTTATTGCTTTATCGTTTCTATAGACGAATTAATATAAAGTAACGTCTCTGACTGCGGGCATGTTTCTTGGCCCTGGTATAAACATTGTCATGCAAAGAGCAAATTATCTCGAAATGAATCACTCACAGTTAAGTTATAGCAATAGCGGGGGGCCGCCATTAATAATGTCAAGGTCAAAAATATCAAATCAGCTGGCTGGTGCGGCAGGCTTGCCCGATTGCAAAGAAAATTGTTTCAACATTTAGTTTGTATATAGCTCGGCACTTACATTTTGTTGCAAACAATAAGGAAGGACCATCTTTACCCCATAGTCTTTTTCTTGGGTGATCACCAAGCGTTTTGCTTGGAGTAGGATGCGTATTAAAATTTATAGACTTCATTTTTTTTGATAAATAACGCCAAAGATCGATGGTATTGTGAAAGAATAGACAAAATGTACCAAACGACTTATTTCTAGAAATTGCAACATTGTGAAGTTTAGGGACTAAAATTTTGTGTTTTTACCGGTGGACCACATTTCATAAACATGTAGATACTTAAGGTTTTGATGGTATTTTTGAAAGCGTCGACCTATAATGCAAAAGAACCATGCTTGTGAGGAAAAGTAGTCAAAATGTACCAAAGAATTAACTTAGGTTTTATACTTACAAGTTTGTTTGGTCAAGAAGGATAATTGTTCAATTAAAAATAAAACCTGACATATGGCAACTAATTTTTGATTAGCCATTATAAATTAATTCTTAACCTTAAGTAATTGGAGTCGCATATTGCTGGAAAGAAAATTTCCTACGCTTCCAAAGGACAGTAATTGTTAGTACTTTATTATAACGTTTTTGTATTAAAATTACGCGTTTTTACTGATTTCACCACTTTAGGGAGGGGTAAAAAGTTACACCACAGGTTTTATAGTTCAGTTTTTTCAGTATAAAAACTGATATTAATTGCACGTGTTATACACTATCAAAATTGCCGTAAAATAACCCCTTTTTTGTTGAAAAAATATTAAAAATTACTTGAGAAATGAAATCACAAATCAGTTTTTAGTAAACTTATTTTGCAAAAAGGTTGCAATTTTTGAAAGCATCTTCATATTATGATCTGTGGTAGCGAACATTTGTGTTAATCTTATGAGACGTCATTATGATTATGACGTCAATATGACGTCACGAATACCCTTATGGCACTCATCACGGGGTGGTGATCAATCGTGGCGAGTTTGATGCTTATACCTCTAGCAGTTTTAGAGGAGTTAAAACAGACACACAGACAGACAGAGTTGCGCTTTATAGCAGTGCTCTTCAAACTTTTTTTATCACAACCCACTTTGCACGGCCAAATTTTTTCGCGACCCTTAGGGACTAAAATAAAAATAAAGTAAAATTTAATAGTACAGAAAATATTAAATAAAAAACAATAAAAATGGCAATAACTTTAAAGAGACTAATTTGCTTGCACATTCTCGCATAAAATATCGAATCTTAGCTCTATTTCGGTGATTGTGGGTCTCAGTACTGGTTCCAGATCTTTCAAATTTGATTGATACTTTATTTTAACATAAATTATTGTCGAAAAAAATTTTTTACACAAATAAGTGAAATCAAAAGGAAGAACAGCAACTATGGCTAGGTCTGACAATAATGGGTATTCTGTTTTCACACTAACCCAAAAGGAGCTTAAGCTTTTTTTGAAAAGTTTACTTTCAAATTAATATCAGTGGAGAGTTATGAAAATTCTTCTTGAGCTTTTAGTGCGAGATAATTTACTTTTTTTATTCCAACTTCAAATGGGTCTTGAACCCAGTGGAATTGGCTAGCATCCGATTCTGGCATAAAATACTTTTCAAAATGAGTTCTGAGGCTTGTCAAGTGGTTGATTACCAGCGGTTTTATTGCATCAAAACCTGGTTTATTTTCTTGGATGAAATCTTCCATACACGTAAATATCTCATGTGAAGAATTTGCGGCCTTCTGTAACCATGTACTTATTTTTTTCATGAATGCTTAAATTTTAGATGTCAATGTGAAAACATACGAGTCTTCTCCTTGCAAAGATAAATTCAGATCATTAAGTTTTTCAAATTAATCTGACAAATAACAAAGTTTACACAGCCAGTTTTTATCTTGAAAATATTTTACCAAATCTAAATTACTTTCCGACAGAAATTGCATTACTTTATCCTTTAACACATCAGCCTTTTTAAAGCTTTGCCTCTGGTCAGCCGTTTCATTTTTGTATGAAGCAAACGAAAGCTAAACTCTGAATCCATTTTTTTTTACATATATTGGAAAAATGGCTATTGAGAGCACGGCTTTAAATGTAATTAATAATTTCTACAGCATCTTGAAATACTACGTATAATTCATCAGAAATTTTCTTTGCTTTCAGTGCTTCTCAATGAATTATGCAGTAAGTGAAAGTAATAAGTCCACTATTTGGTGATTTCACCTTTGCATGAAAGCCAACATTTTTCCTTACATTGCTGCTGCTCTGTCAGTACAAACCCTTACACAGTCTTGCCACTTTAGTCCAACTTCTTCCAGAACTTTACTAATTTTAAGAAAAACTGCTTTATTTGTTGTGCATCGCTCTAATGCCTTACAGAAGAGGAAGTCTTCGTAGCAATATCTGACATATCCCAACAATCGTGCCTTACCTAAAGTATCTGTAGTTTCATCAATCTGGATTACATATTTCGAATTTCTTTTTATTCTTGCAATTAGCTGTTCAAATTGGTCTTTGCTAATGTCTTCAATTTGCCTACTTACTTTTGAGTCTGATAAAAAGAATTTTTTTAATTCATCTGCATATTTATTGTGATGGATGATTTCAGTCATTCTAATAGCTACTGGTGAAACAAATTTTTAGCCAATCGTAAATGGCTTTTTGCTGTTTGAAACTAGGTAGGAGACTTCATAAGATGCGCGTAAATGTGTAGAATTAGTAAGTACATGTGTTTCCATGAATAACTTTTGCTTTTTCACTAATTGCAATAACCTCTCAAAATACATCAGCAGCTTTTCGGCATAGGAAGCATGCATGCGTAGTGGTTACATGCCTCTTCAAGTCTATACATTTTATACTTTTACTTGCCAAATTCTCGTTACAAATCAAGGAAATTGAGCGATGCTCATTATTTATGCTGTTGTACGTAAATCTGTATTGTAAGTAACTTTCATTGTACAGAGCGGCCCAGCGAAGTGTAGGCAAACTAAAGTTACGGTTTTTCAGTAATATTTAGGTTATCAAAAATGTTTCAAAACTCCTCTAATTTTCATCGAAGATAGTATCAAAAATAACCAACTTGTTTACCTGAGGATGTTAAAAGAATCTATTCTTCTTTGGCTACAGAAAGCAACCGCAAATGAAGGCATTACTTTTCAGTAGGATGGAGCAATTTCTCATACAGCCAGAATGGTCCAAAACTGGTGCAAGGGCATTTTGAATCTTTTTGGCACAAGGAGCTCTGGCCTTCTTGTTCTTCTGATTCGAATCCAATGGACTTTGGTATATGGTCTATTTTGGAGCAGAGTGCCTGAAGTGTAACCCACACGAAAGTGACTGCCTTTAAGGAAAAACTGAAGAAATATTGGGCAGAAATTGAATCTGAAACTGTGCGTGCCACGTGTGATGAGGTCATTTCTCGTCCCCTTCGGGTTATTAAAAAGGAAAGCGGATATATTGAATAACTCTGTCAATATATTAAATACAAAAATATCTTCTTCATTTGATATGTCAGTTTATTTTTAATAATCTGAATATTGCTCAAAAACTGTAACTTTAATTTGTCTTCACTTCGCTGGGCCAACCTGTATTTCCTCTTTTTCATGGAAGAATGATTGGTCTTTGCCTTTTTCATATTGCCACTTGGTTGCTTAGTTAGCGTTGACTTCTCAATACTTGAAATGTTTGGTAAGATATCATGGTGCGATTTTAACCACTTATCCATGAGAAGGGTTGTTTAATAATTATTAATTTTGAAAATCTAAGTCGTTGTAAAAATTACGTGCGCACAAAATTGTATTAACTTTAGAACTTTTTCTTTTTTACTTTAATGATTTTGTAAAATCTAGAACAAAAATAAACGTGATTTAGGAAAATAAGAATGTCAAAAGTAAGAATTAAAGTTATATTTCAGCAAAAAATGTAAGAACACTACCAGTCCAACAGGCAGTTCTTGTTGACATCGGATATACATGTTTACAGTAGATCCTACATGCAGGCACCCATTTTTTAAAATAACTGTGAATTGCAAATATTTAAGCATTTTGAACGAATACTGTAATAAAAACAACTATGATTAATGAACTAAGAGTTGTCAATTTCTAATAGAGTATTGCAACAATGTTTTTGCACTAAAGAAATTGCAACCATACATCAAAAAGCAATGAATTCCGTGTTGCCATCTGCGATAGATGAACTAAAATTATAGCATTAGATTGTTTATTTGCAATTTCACAAGTAAATATCAATGCCACGGCAACACCCACTGAAAGGTAATGCGACGGCAAACAATTAAACACAAAATCACTTTGCAACTGCTACATCACCAGCACAATAATGTACAGTCACTCCTTTTGGCCATAAATTGATGGAAACCAAACAAGAACTAAGTACAGTCCTATATGCTCAACCACTCAACGATCAGGTAGGAAATCAGTCACTTGCGTTGGAAACTCGTTTGTTACCAGCATCAAACACAACGTGAAACGTGTTAGCAGCTGCCGCAACTCGAATGCGTTAGCAACTAATGCAACCTAAATTCGATCAAACACATTTTATAATCTTGTCAATACTTTAACATTGTTCTTGAAATACCTTGCGACCTCGATTAAGCTCTTTCGCGACCCTCAGATTGCAGAGTCCTGCTTTATAGTATAGATGTAGGATATCACCACTGCTTTGAGGAACGGTGGGTCGTAAAGATGCCAATGGAAACGGTATTATTATAGACCACAAATTGAAAATGTTACCCAGCAATATATTATTGGAACCATAACTGTGCGATATCCACTCAGTTAAATAATAAAATTTGTGAATTGCTGTTTTTAACAGCAAAACTGGTAAAATTTAAAATACGAGGGGCATTCAAAAAATACGCGGATTTTTTAAAATTTTTATTGATTTCTATTTACAATGAATTTATTTTTCAACATAACCTCCGTCACGGTCGATGCACTTCCCCAGGCGGTGTTTCCATCCATTTATACCATTTTTGAAAAATTCTGCCGACTGATTTCTAAGCCATGTTTTTGCTGCATGTTTTGCTTCATCAGTACTATTGAAACAGACTCCTTTCAGATCTTCTCTGAGTTTTTGTGAATAGAAAAAAATCAGATGGGGCTAGATCTGAGCTATAAGGCGGATGTGGCAGCATATCCCATCGAAATTCTCTCAAAATTTCCTTTTTCACCGGTGCAGAATGCGCTGGAGCATTGTCATAACGGAGAAGGAATCCGTTCCAGTAGCACTGATGAAGCAAAACATGCAGCAAACCGTGGCTTAGAAATCAGTCGGAAGAATTTTTCAAAAATGGTATAAACGAATGGAAACACCGCCTGGAGAAGTGCACCGACCGTGACGGAGGTTATGTTAAAAAATAAATTCATTGTAAGTAGATATCAATAAAAATTTGAAAAATTCCGCGTATTTTTGAATGCCCCTCATAGAAGTGTGGTAGGGGCCGCCACTGTCAATACGCAAGTAGATATCCTTCACGTTGTCATTCAGTTGCATGCGTTTATTGGAGTTTGATCTCTAAAATCTGCAGTTGTTGTCGCAGTAAAACATCGATGCGATGCAAATCTGATTTTGAGTTAATTCCATTTAATGGTAAACTTCCAATTTCAAATCAAACTGCTAACCTTTGTTATTCAAGAACAAAGGTCGTCAATCTGCGGTTCTTTGATTTTTCTTTCCTCGCTGCTGTAGTTTCAAAACCCGGCGATTTTATTTTTAAAAGACAAAACATTAATGTAAATAAATAATAGCGAGCTTATTCGATGTGAATCATGGTGGCAGTGTTATCACAGTCGTGGCCACAACACGACACAGGGAGCATAAATTTCAAATTTTTGAACTCTTCTGCTCATATGCATACTTTCAAGAAATATAAGTTAGTAAAATTTTTTCAGCTCAGTTGTGTATGCAGACGAGAAAATTTTTTATGTTCTAAGCTTGTTTTGATTTGCTTCATGCAGGGTTCTATTTTCAGGAGGGGGGTGGAGGAGAAATGACCTCGTCAACTTTTAGATATTTTGTACTCATTTTGCTTGATTTTGTGACTGCCAACAATATGCATTTGGCAAAAAGTTAGTCCCCTCGAAGTTTTTAGCAAACTACAATTGGTTCATAGCTTCAGGTACCTAAATTTACTGGCATGAAAACAGTTATGAGTTGCAGTCAAAGCTTTTTATTTAATATTAAGTGAGAAATTGACTTGAATAGCTAAAAAACAAATATTATAACAACCCGATATGGGACAGAATTTGTAGTATAGCATTTTTGAAAAAATTACTACTTTATCATCAAATTTATTTTCTGGTCAGTTTTCAAATTTCATATCTATGCAAACTATTTTGATTGAGCTTTTCGGTCATAAATGTATTAAAAGAACAAAAACTTGAATTGATCATCGTTTGGTAGGAAAGTTTGCACAATGATACAAAGTGAAGTTACAGGTAAGCAAAAAGTATAGTCATGTTGTTTTGTGTTAAAAGGTCCAAAAAATTTTGCGGCCCTGATTAGGGTTTGATCTGATACAAATAGATTCAGTTGGCTCTTTTGATGCAAAGCGTTACCGATCTCTGCCCCAGAACATCTTTGTGTTCAGAATCCCTGCGGAGTTTCCCCTTGCCATTGGTCCTACTGCTGTCATAATGCGTTCTAATTTTAAGCAGTGCAATTATATCAACCCGAAAAGGAAAGAGAGGAAGGGAGAGGAAAAGATTCGAAGGAGAAGGAAAAAACAACAACAGCAAAATTTATTAATAAAACTGCGGCTGACGTAATGCATTTCTATCTCAAGCAATGCAATTATATCAATCCGAATAGGGGAGAGTGAGAGAAAGAGAGGTGAGAAAAAGGTAAGAGGAAAACATCGGGTAGGGGCGAAAAAAGTTCGGAATAGGCCGGAGTGGACTAACCTAAAAAACGAAAAACTCTTAAAGATGTTTTATTTTTTTTTCTTGATTTTTTAAATTCTGCGTATTGAATGATAGCCGGCTTGTTCCGATAAATGCACGCGCTGTTGTTTATTTTCAGCTATCAGCCTTTTTTGCGGTAGGGTTACAATTGTGATGACGAGACTTGTTTCCTGACATCATAACTGTAAGTAGGCAAGGTACACTAACCAGTTGGTAGCCTAAACGATACTATTAATGATCACAAACAAAAGAATGAGTGATTAGTAATAAAACCAAAAATGTTACAATGTCGTGATTAACTTGAAAAACAATTGTTGTCAAATTGTTGCTTTTAACAGTAAAATTAGCAGCACTTTTAATTTCAAACTTAGCAATATGTGTAGTCGAGATTAAAGATTAGAAACAGATGGATATTGAAATTCTAACATTTGCTTCAAAAACATGATCTGACTTTTATGATGTTTTTAAATTTTGGTTCTGGTTGCAAATGACTCATCGGAATCATGTTAATGTACTTTTGAATCAATCTCAGTGTAATTACGTATTTCAATTTTTCAGTCGCAAGTAAAACTTTTATCAGTTACCGTATAACGTCTGCGTGTATGGAACTGCTTCGTAATTACCAGCACGTCTACTGCTGGTTTAGCGCATTTTTGCCGCAAGCAGCGGAATTATATTAACCTCCTTTACAAGACTTCAGAGTAGTCAAGGGCAACAAATAAATAATAAAAAATACCTATATCATGATATATACCTTTATGATACAGGTATTGCTGTCTCATATAGTTTTCTATTGCATTCTTTTATTGCATTCGATGGTAAATTTGTTCTTATTTCGCATTTTATTGTTGAGTATTTTTTACATCCGCATGTTGAGGCCGAACAAGATAGAAACCGGTAGCGGGTTATTCTTCGTCGTATGGCTGGGTATTAAGCTAATCTAGCTACTTCAATTGAGCGAGAAATATTTGCTTTTAGTTTTTGTGTATCTAATTTATTTTTTGTCATCAAATATTTTTACAGATTGATCAAAAAACTAACTAGAAAAGCAATTTTTCGAAAAAGATTACGTAGGTAACATTTCTTTTTTGAATAGGGAGTTGTTAGAGCAAATCATCTCGGCTGTATTAAAAAATAAACGCATCATCAAACCTGTTTTCCATTTTTAGGACAATTTGGTGTGTAATTAAGTAGTAAGCCGATGTTAGTAGATTTGCTCCAAACCCAACTATTAAGACCATGTGACTAACTCAAAGTTTAAAAAACGAAAGCTCTTTGTTGTTTTTCAATTGTAAATTTGATGTTGCTGCGCTGCCTGTTGAGTACTTTAAAAATTCATTACAATCATCATTATTATTAAAAATAGAAAATATGTCATCAATGTATCTTAAATATAATTTTGGCAAACAGATGGTCTGATCGGCAAAAACTTTTTCTACTACATATCCTAAAAAGAAATTTACGATTGTCCGTCCCAAAGGGGAGCCCATTGTCACCCGGTCTATTTGTTTGTACAAGCGATCTTTATACATAGAAAGACCTTGATTAGCGCAGAACATCAGTTTCTTGAATACTTCTTCCTTGAATGGAAGCTGGTTTAACAATGGACCATCCTCTGAATATGGACGATTGCCAATTATTTCAATTGTTTCGGATAGTGGAACATTGGTAAAAAGCGATACTGCACTGAAACTAACCATAATTTGGTTTTTATTAAACTTGAAATGCTTTACTTGATCCATAAATTGAGACGTTGACTTTAGTGAATACATATCTTGCAGGGGTGGCTTAATTAAACTATCTAAAAATTTAGCTAAGTCATATTCTGCTGTTTCTACCACAGACCCCATCGGACGCAAAGGTACATGTACATTTGACTTATGAAAATTAGCCATTCCATAGAACTTACCAGGAGAACCGCCAGATGGAATCAATATTTGAAGATTGTCAGATCACGAATAGTAGTATAGAATGGCTCATTTGGCGCGGTTTTGGGCGGAGGAATGACGTCATAAGTACGTAGGAAGTTTTTTGGTTAGGTATTGGGTATATGAAAGGTAAATTTAAGGGGGAAATGGTATTATGTGAAGTATACGATGACTCATTTGATTGCAATGACGGGGGAAGAATTGCTGGGGTGGTTACTACAGATTGGTATAGAGTTAAAACTGTTTTGTAAGTTATTAATTTAATTAATTAATATTAAGGCATATAGGCTAACTACAATCAGTTGAATAAAATATCACTTCCACGACCGCTTTTGTTCCTCTTAGAACTCGTCAGGTGGACTCCGGTATTGAGCCGACGTCGGTCCTTTCAACTGATCCTGTTAATGTTATACTTTGCGGTTTATACCACTCCGCCATCAGTCTTTTCAACTGATGCTGTTAATTTTAAGCTTGTATATGGTGCACGCTCACTATAGTGAGCTTAATGCACTGGTTTTACTGGAAATTTAACCATATATCGCATCAAGCTCACTATAGTGAGCGTGCACCATATATAAGCTTAAAATTGACAGCATCAGTTTTAAGGACCAATGGCGGAGTAGTATAAACCGCATGAGGCAATTAATGTGATCGTCGGTTCAATATCTGAGTCCACCTGACGAGTGCTAAAAGGAGCGAAAGCGGTCGTGGAAGTGGTATTTTATTCATCTGACTGCGGTTAGCCTATATGCCTTAATATCAATTAATTAAATTGATAACTTACAAAAATGTGGTTACCAGCAGCGCACACTGAACACGAATCAAGCAATCATGCAAAACAATAGCAAGAAAATATCATGCAAAGACATAAAAAAGAAATTACATTTGTTGGTTTTAATATTTAAATTTTATTTAAGTTAACAATTCGGTTACTTTTTGGGCATCCTGTATGTTTCATATCCTAAAACTTTCGACAGCTTTGAACAAGACAATTGACTCCTTACCGACCTCTAGTGACACAACTTACAAAACAGTTTTAACTTTTTACCAATCTGTAGTAACCACCCCAGCAATTCTTCCCCCTTCATTGCAATCAAATGAGTCATCGTATACTTCACATAATACCATTTCCCCCTTAAATTTACCTTTCATATACCCAATACCTAACCAAAAAACTTCCTACGTACTTATGACGTCATTCCTCCGCCCAAAACCGCGCCAAATGAGCCATTCTATACTACTATCGCAGTCGTACGCCTTTAGATAATTTCTAATGCAGTACTTTTCAACTCGTGGGACGGTGCGCACTTGTGCTAGGGCTGCCAACCGTCCCGGAATGGCCGGGGCAGTCCCGAGATTGACGTCTGGCGTCCCGTGTCCCGGGCTGGGTCACTTTTGTCCCGCAAGTTACTAACAGCTCTTTGTCTTAGCGAGATTATTTATACATTTTCCCTATTTTAGTAGTTTTTTGCATTTATGCCTTAAAGTTCACCGTTACACAAGTTTCTTCTATTATGATAAAATTAATTAGGGTTTTAGAGGTTGTTAGGATAACGCTGCGCAATCATCACTCTACGACGCGCAGTATTCGCTGTTGCTTTTGATGTCTGTTGTGTTTCATAAGCTTTGGTTGCATCAATCTTGAAATTCTTAATATTAAGCTGTCCCGGAATGGCGAAACAGAAAGTTGGTAACCCTAACTTGTGCGGATGAAAAAAATGTAGTGCGGATGACAAACGTGATGCGGATAAGTGCGGATGACAACAGCAATTAATTAGCTGCTAGTTAACGCTCATGTTTTCATCATAACCGGATGTTTTTAGTAAGACATGTTTTCATGAGTGTTACTGTTAAGAATAATGCGCTTTCGCTCATACTACGAGCGAGCTTAGTTTGTGCGCTTAACGGCTGAGTGTTTTTACTGTAGTCGTATCCGTCAGGTGATGATCGAACTTTCTACTGACTTTCGAACTTTCTTGCTTTTTCGCTCGCGTTGATTACGTCATTGCGCTTGCACAGTCTTCGGCATAATTCTAGAAGCTAGTCGCCGATTCAAGAACATTCTGGAGTCTTTCTCTCAAAAGTATAAATACGTGTCGCGACTTTCGGACAGGGAGAGAGAAAAAATACTGCGGGTTTGGATTGTACTTTATCGTCGTTTTTGTTTCGCCTTGGCAGACTTCTCGGATTTGATCGCCGTTACTATTAAATTAAACTATATAATTTGGTAGTGCGACCGCTCGGATATTTTAGCTTGCAATTTGCGAAGAACTTATTAGTAACAGCACGCCGCGTCATCACCTTCGATATAATTCACGGCAATTACTAAAAAAGAGAAGATGGCCAAACATTCTGCCTTTTCGCGTTAATATTTGAAGTGCAGCTTTCGTTTTAGAAAATGAAACCATGGTTGCTACTAGCTGTTGCTTTAATTCATATGAGGTGCTGTATTTTTCATAAATATTAATACAGCTTTTTAATTATTCGTACGATAAGTTAAAGTTAAAACACATGAGTCTTGAGAATTATGGCTTTACTTCTAATAAGCAAGATGCAGCAGTACAGAAAGAAGTGGAAGAAAAATTACAAAATAATAAACAGTCGATAGTTAAAACGAAAAAACAGCAATTGAGCAAAACGCGAAAATGGAACAATGCATTTACTGAGCTGGAATTTGTAAAAGATTCAGACGAAAACTATCACTCAGCTCGCTGTGTTTTCTGCCTGTGTTTCGACGTCACCGAAAATAAATCGGCCTAGAGGTGCCACGAGAAGAGGCCGATCAACAAGACTACCGTTGCGTTTTTGTGATTAATGGCATAAAATCGGAATTGCACAATCGTTATTTATCCCAACCCAACCTCACCATTTTACCGTTCGCTTACACCATCGCCACTGCCAGTATTACCGTTTGTCACTTTTATTCGCTATCTTCTCATTTTGCTTAACTTTGTTGTATATAACTGCACTTCATGTTTGTGATTCGCCGTATTTCATGTTTGTGATCCGCCTTTGCTGTTTAGCTATAATTGGGAATTAGTTGGCAACATTACTTTTGTTTATATCAGTTTAGTAATATAAACAATATATCAGTAATCCGGATTTAGTGCGGTACAATTATCAGCAAGCTCTAGTTGTTTATTTGTAATTGGGTATTTTGGTTTAACTAATCTCTTACACTGAATTAGGGGTGCTACTATAGCGTGAGGTCTACCACACTATAGCGTGAGATCTACCTCCGGTTACTACTATAGCGTGAGGTCTACCAATGAATTATTTATCCCTCCCCTCTCTATAGCCACACTATAGCTGCACACTTACTACTATAGCTATAATAATTCCAAACACCACACATACATTCCAGGGTTAGGGTTACGATTAAGGTTAAGTTTAGGGTTAGGGTTAGGGTTAGGGTTAGGGTTAGGGTTAGAATTAGGGTTAGGGTTAGGGTTAGGGTTAGGGTTAGAATTAGGGTTAGGGTTAGGGTTAGGGTTAGGGTTAGGGTTAGGGTTAGGGTTAGGGTTAGGGTTAGGGTTAGGGATAGGGTTAGGGTTAGGGTTAAGGTTAGGGTTAGGGTTAGGGGTTAAGGTTAGGGTTAGGGCAGTGGTTCTAACCCTAACCCAAACCTCACGCGATTTGCACCTCGGTAGATGCGAATCAAGCGGTAGACCTCACCCTGCATCTCGGTAGGTGACTTATGTCGGTAGACCTCACGCTATAGTAGCACCGAATTAGGTATTTATTTGTACAGTTGATTAATCAGTTGATCTTTCCTCTACGTGATTGCTAGCATTAACTAAATTTTTGGATAGTTTTAACTGCTTACAACCTGTTATTTGTATTGCATGCTACCGTATTATTTGTATCGCATGCTACCGCATTATTCTATTTGAATAAGATTGTGACAATGTAATGGCGTTGTAATGTAAGGCTTTAGTGAAGTTGGAAAGGATAAATACCGCTTAAGGTTTCTGTGCCAAAAGAAGTCAGCCCACTCCTGAGCTGCACAAAAATAGCCAGGTCATATACCACGATTCATTAATGGAAAAGTATACACTTAAAAGGCACAGAGACACTAAACATTCTGAACACAAAAACAAGTCGGCAACATTTTTCAAACAACAGGTACGACAATATGCTCTACCACGGCAACAATTCGATCAGTTGATTGTAGCACGTTCTGATCAACCTCTCGTCATATCATCACTAAAAATAGCTCATGTTCTTATGTCTCAAAAGAAGCCATTTATCTTGGCAGAAAGCGTCGTAAAGCCCTGTCTGAAGATAGTAGCGCAGGAGATTTATGGAGGAGCCACGGCTGTAACCAAAGTGCAAAAGCTGGCATTGACCAATAATACCATGCAAAGGAGATGTTCAATGATTGCTGCATCACTAAAAGAAATTGTTCTAGCCAAGCTTCGTCTTACACCCTGCTTCGGGCTTCAATTAGATGAAACGACTGATATTACCAGTAAAGGTCAATTGATTGTTTATGTTTGCTTTCCAGATACGGAACGCATGAAAATTGTGGATCACTCTCTGTTTTGTCTTCCTATTGGCATTGAAACCACTGCCCTATGTGTATTTTCAAAAGTGGACAATTACTTTCCAGAACATGAAGTGATGTGGTTCAAATGTAAGTCTATGTCACCGACGGTGCCCGGGCTATGGCCGGAGTTCGTAGCGGGGTTGTTGCTCTCAGAAAGCAAGTCGCACCAGATGTTGTGAGTATTCACTGCATCCTACACCGTGAAGCATTGGTAGCCAAAAAACTTGCCAATGAAGAAAAGAACTGTCAACTCGCCGATATGATTTGTGATGTCACTAAAATTGTGACTACAATACTAAAAAATCAAAGTCAAATCGCGCGTTTCATAAACTTCTCAGAGAAATGGGAGATGATGTGCGTCTTGTTTGTCTGAAGATGTTAGTGAAGTTAGGTGGCTGCCCCGTGGAAAAGTAATAGAGAGAGTGTGGAAATTGCGAGAGGAACTTGTTGTGTGGTTTAATGGGCGAGAAGACCATAGAACTCACATGATTCAAAATTTGTTTTGGCTTGCAAGGTTAGCTTATCTTATTGATATATTTGGTATGCTTAACGTGCTCAACATCACTCTACAAAGATGTGGAATTGATATATTTGAAGCGACCTCCAAAACCACATCATTTAAGCAAAAACTTGAAAGTTTGGAAAAAGAAGCCTGCAGTAACAACCTACAAAAATTGTAGACGCTTCAGACCTTCATGTCTACATGTAAATGGAAAGAAACAGAATCTAGAGCGGCGTGTCATCGAAGTAGAGTGTTCTCATGTGAACATTCTGCGTGATAGTTTTGAAGCTTACTTTCTCAGTCATCACGCAACAGAATTAAAATCGAAGCTGTGGATTTTGAATCCTTTTGGCAAGCAACAGCCTCCGGGACCTTTGGATCAAATTCTTAAAAATGATTTCTGTCAACAAGCGTTTTTAAATCGTGGAAAATATGCCAAATTTTGTGTCGGAGCTCTTGATGGAGCATCCAAAGACCTGGCGATTCAAGCGCTCAAAGTTCTTGTGCAAAACCCAACTACATACTTGGCGGAAAAGGGATTTAGTGCACTAGTTGACATCAAAACGTCAAAAAGGAGTTGTGTTCTTAATGAAACACTTGATGACCTAATGCTGGGAGCTTTGGAGCGAGACATTATGCCTAACTGGTATGAAATTTCCCGAAATATTCAGCAGCAAAAGAGTCATTAATATACTTGTAAATTTGAATAAAAAACTGTTGATTCTTGTTGTGTGTAATAATTTTTGTTGCTGTTGATGTGTTGGTAATTAAACAAAATTACTCGTTTATTGCTATTCCTATGTCCAACCCTTCCATTGTTATTATACAAATGGAATAACTAATAGCTGCAAACTACGTTCGCGGATTTTTGCAAAATAAGCAAGTGCGAACTGTACTTTCAAACGTTGAAAAGCACTGTTCTAGTGCATTAACTAACCGAATATTTTTTGTGGTGATTGGGTAGGCGTGGTTGTGCGTGACAGGAGCTTCAACAAATTTTGTGGTGTCCATAATAATGGAATCCATTTTGTTAAAAAATTTAATGTTCATCCAAGATGGCAACTCCATTTCCTTTATCGAATAAAAAAATAAATCATCACATAAAATTATCACCACACCTCTGATTACATTTAATTATTTTCAAGCGCAATTGATAATTTGAGTAGCGCTTAGGAGAAATTAAATGACTTTTCCCAATTTTTCTCTTTATGTTATAGGTGGTTATGAGTTTTCCATTAAAAGAGGGGTGTGTTCAACGCTTTCATCTTTGCTCATCAATGCTAACGGATAGTGATCATTCATCGTTTCTTTTTTTGGTGTTTTTTTCAAAAACTTCGGACTCCTGTTTGAAGAAGGTTGACTTTGCCGTACATTTCCTTTTTTGTTACAAATCTTTGCTGAGTTTGTACTTTTCGATGTTGAAGTATCATTCTCATTATTTTGTGCATTGGCTTTGTTTGTGCTATTTGGGTTAATTCTAGATTTCTCTTGATGTCCATTTCTTTTTTTGTCATGACTATTTCCTGAGGAACGAGTCAGATTTGGCTTTTCAATTATTATTAACTCTTTCGCTCCCGCGATCATCAACTGATGATCTCGGGTTTTCAGTGTTTACCTCAAATTTGTTTAAATTGAGTTACAAAATTAGTTTAACAAAAAATCCATTTGTGACTTTATTTTCATCCGATTTTCATAAAATTTTCAAAAGATCACGCTTATTTTCTCACGCATCCGATGATGTATAATTTGTGCCCTAATTCTGGGATTTTTATACCCAAAAACGGTTAAAAAGACCAAGAACCCACTTGCAGACGACAAAATCGGCCAAATTTTCAGCACGTGCCAACTACACTAAAATCAAATTCAGATTACATCTTTACCACAACACCAAACCCTTTATCATTGACACAGTCTGAAAACTACTCTTTTGGGGCATCATTTGACAAAATTTCAAGCGATAATAAGAAATTTTACTTTTATAAATTTCCAAATATTTTAGGGGTCTCAAAACCCCCCCTAACAAATTGGAATGGTAAGTAGATAAAAGTAAATTTAGTGCGTAAAGTATATGATATGTTGCTAAATACCGGTCTCATTTGAAAACTTTGGAAATCTGCTTTCCAGCAATATATAGCTTTAAACAGTTTAGACTAAGTGGTATATGATATTTACTGATCAAAAATCAGTACTGTACATCATGTCAGTTCAAAACCCCCAAAATTTTTTGACTTAGCTTTACTAAATTATAATTTTTACAAAAACTACATCCTATAAAAACATAAAATAAATTGCAAATGTTTCACCACTAAAGTCGTCATTTTGTATCAAGTTTCCAAGGAGACAAGAAGCGAAATACAAGTTTAAAAGCTAGCAGAAGTTTGGCTTTCGTAAATCAAAGTTTGCTGTATCCCCCTTGTTTCTCAAGAAATGGGAAGGGTGTAAACAAGCTGCTGTTTCATTATCAGTGATTGCATATTCTATTTAAACTTAATATTTTCTGAATCTTGAAGAAATTTTCTGTTCAAAAATACATAATGTTATATGGTTTAGTCTAACCTCTAGCAGATAATGACTGATCATATTTTAGGTACTGAATTTAACTACCAAAATTTGGTACCGGTCGGTACCGGTCAAAAAAAAGGTCATTTGTCTCAGAAAATTGCAAATTGTAGAAAACCTAGGCTTTTAGGTAAGTTTTGATTGATGTACCTTGAAAGCTTATTTCCTTAGCATCCTCTTGCGACCATTTCTAAAAATTTTGGTTGAAAATTAAATCTGTAGTGATCTTTGAGGTGAGGGTACCTCTTTAATTTTGAAGACAACTACCCCCCAGTTGGGGGGGTTCATTTGCATAAAATTTGCATATTGAAACAAAATGTTTATTTTTCTATTTGAAATCCTCATGAAATGTAGATTTCAACGATATATCACACTTAATGTGGAAGTAGACAGCTGAGTAATGATTTACAAACAAACTTGAGGTACATAATTATGATTAATTATGATTGATTATGACAGTTTTTCGCGCTGCCACCTTACGGACATTTTTTTTCGCTTTTCACGCGGGAGCAAAAGAGTTAATGGTGAATTAACGCTCTCGTTATTTTGTGCATTGGCCTTGTTTGTGCAATTGGATTTGGATGTAGGTTTTTCCAAATTTTGCGCTCCTCCACAGTTTTCCTGGAATGATGGGTTTTCCTGGCCAACAGCATATTTTTCATTTGTACGTGTTGAAAGTTGTTTCCAAGCTCCTTGTCTTAAAATAGTTTTTTGGTTGACAAATTTCTGGTAATTACTATTCCACAGCTGTTGTAGTTCGCTTTTCGTCAACTGATTTTCTTTTGCAATCTGCAAAACTTGAAACTTCAAAATTTAAATAACTGTTTAGTGAGTAATTAACTGGTCAGACACAAGGCCGGGAGCGATCTTTTTGAATTTTCATAAAGAAGATTTAGTTGACTAACTTCCTGTTTTATTGTTGATGACGTAAACTCAAGCCCAGTTCATGAAGAAACCAAATACAAAAAAGAAAATTTGCATATTTGAAAAAATTTTGAGTCTTATAATAAACAACAGTTTTTTGAAAAATCTTTATTGATTTAACCTAACCGTTTTTTTACGGAGCGGCCAAAGACATCAATAACATATTAAGTTTTCATTTTTCCTTTTAAAACACTTATTTGTTTCAGCAAATACTCAAAATCAGGCTAAAAACGTGCAAAAGGCATTGTTTTTTCTAAAAGTAATTTAGAATTTTGTTTTTGTGACCACTATGAAACTAAAAGTAATAACTCTTGAATACCAATTTCTATATATTATCTCGGTCTTCACAGCGTATTTTGATGTCAGGAAAGTACAATAACAATATAAAACGCTTTCAAGCAATCAAATTTGCCACGTCCGACTGCTAGACCAAAACATCATGATTTACAAAAACCAAACGTCAAAAAATGCTAGCACAAAGAAAACCAAGCTACATGGGCAACGAATAACAGCTGAAAAAAGAATTTAGATTCATTAAACCAAGTGTGTAAAATTCATTCAGTGCTTAGGGCCACATTTACATGCCTGGATTTTATACGGGTCACTCTGTTGAAAAAAAAGGTTTTCATAGGCAAAATTCTCCGTTCAACAAAGTGTTGACTTTCCGAAAAAGCTTTCAGCTGTACATAATATTATGTCACCCCCCAAAATTTGTTTCTGAATATGCCAGTGCATACTTGGTCACGTAATTGCTGTTAGACTTACTCTTTTCATCACATCACGGTGCTCTTCTTTTATTGTTTCTTCTATAATACGCTCGTAGTCTAATTCGAATTCTCGTTCAGGATAACTTATAGATGAACATCCTCTAACAACCATGTGAAGGATCAAAGCGAGCACGCTTAAACCCCCGGCAAGAAACCAGCCGATGACTTGTGACAAATGTCTCTGATTTCTGTAGAAATCAGTGTACGGGGTTTCTTTCTAAAAACGCAAAAAAGTGAATTTTCTTGTTAATCAAACATCATTTATGTTATTTCTGTCCATGAGAAAGTGTTAAAACACACAGGACGATCTGAGGAGTCTAAAAAAATTATATTTATTTTGACTCCCTCTCTTATTTCATTTGGAAAAAGATTTTCAACTCCAATTGTTCGGTGTTATGAGTTGTAGCTAAAAATCCAAGCCCCATTTTATTGTATTATAAAAGATGGTGATGCAGATTTGTTCTATTCGGCTCTGAAGCGAGATTTATTTTGTATTTTGCTGTTTTGTAATGGCGCATACCATTTTATTTTGTTTTTATTCAGACTCTGACAAAAATCAAGTATGCTCTTTATTAACGATCACTTCCATCAAAAAAGGAGGTTACTGTTCATCTCGTGAAGTAGCTGAAAAATTTTGCAAATCATTGCGGACTTTCTCTCGTTCTCGACGAATTTTGTTTCAATCTAGGCGTTGCTGAAATTTTCTTTATTTACTTTTCCAAGTCAGTCAACAGATGTCCTGTGAGGTATGACCACAGGCGCTGCAAGAAGGATCTTCAGTTGTGCCAATTCTAGAAAGATAAGAGCTTAACAGAAGACTGTGTCCGCAGCGAGGACGAGAGAGGACAGAGTGAGCGAGACGAGGAAGCACAAGTTCTTCAGTGAATGCCGAGAGAACCAGTCTGTCGAAGAATTGAGATGAGATAGTACGCCTTCAGTCTGAGAGAAAAAAAGAGCGGATACGAGAGTGCAGAGGAGAGAGATTACAAGGAACTGCAAATGGATGGAGCAGCGCACCCCGCCTATCCAACTAATCAGCTGCGTTGTTTTCCGGAAGACATGAGTGTACGAGGACCCATTGTAGCTTGATAGTACAGGAGGAGGAAAAAGACAGTTTCTGTTGGATGTGCCAGATAGTTTGAAGTAACAAAATACAAAGAAGAGTACAGGGAGGGGAGGACAGAACAAGAGTTTGAGAGGAGAAGAGACAAGAAATGGCAGACTTGTTGGTGTTGCCGATACCAGTAGAGAGCTTCCACAATGGTGCAAACTTAAACAGAAAAACTTGAACAAGCTATGCCGGCCATAAAGGAAATGCTGGCATCAGTTCCACCAACTGTGTAGTTGGCAAGGACGTCGAGCCTCTAAAGCCAAAAGGAAAAGCAACAGAGGCATCAGTCTAGATTAACAGGTCATGAGATTGATAAGAGCTAAGGTGAGCGAGAACCGCACATTGGCAAAAGGGAGAGAGTGTGATTGCAATTGGTGCATTGAGTGAAAAGAGCCAGCTTTACTCAATAGGAATGCGGATTCCGAGCAGGAGAGGGAGGGAAAGCTAAGAAAACGTCTCAAGAAAAAGTACAAAAAGGCATGAGCGGGTAAGTGGAGGCAAAAGCTCTCCGGAATCATCTGGAGAGTCTTGACTTTACTCCAAGTCTGGCCAAACCTAAAATAGGAAAGGAAATTGGGAGACGGAGGGCCTGCTCATTAGATGGCAGAGCGAAATGAGCCAGAGTGACTCGCAGAAGGGGTTTAGAGACGTCTCAGAATAGAAAAGAAAAGAGAGATAAGGGAAGACAAGAGGCAGCCAGTGTAGGCGTGAGCTGTCGCTCGGTGAAGGCGTTTCATCTTGATAGTGTTGGTAGTGCTAAGAAAAGAAAACTATCTGCGTGAAGCATAAATGAGAGGGGGATGAAGAAAAGCCTTACAAAAGAAAGAGGGACTCCTTAAAGGGACCCATGAGGAAGTAGAGATGCTGCGTAAGGCCATGAAACGGAGAAGAACTTTACCTTCAACGAAGGCACATGTTTAGAAAAGGGAAGAAGGTGGTCGAAGGCGACACTACGAAAAGTTGTAGTGGGATTGAAACTGAGGGGGAGGTGGAGTTGCAGGTTAGCGTGCTGAGCATCCACCAAGAAGAGAAAGGCTTCACATTTGCTCGGATTGAGAGGAAGACATCAATACTTTGACCAGCGCTTTAATTCATCGAAGCATGAACGGACGGGGAAGAGGGCCAAATGGCCAGGTTGTTAGCATAAAGAGAACAGCTGAGGGAAAAAGTACTTCTGCAAGGACGCAGGTAGATCATTGATGAAAAAAGAGTGAAATTCAGGGCCAAGAAGGGATCCTTGCAGAACATCTCGATGGACTCAAAAGGGAAAACTTTTGTGATTTTGAAAAACCACGCAAGCACGCTCATCAGAAAGAAAAGATTGAGTTCAACAAGCAAAGTAAGAAATGAGGCCATCCTAAATAAGTTTGTGAAAAAGGGCGGAATGCCAGACAGAGTTGAAAGCTTTAGATAAGCCGAACGTAGAAAGAATCGTCCCGATTGCCAGGCTTGGATTTGTTAAACCCATCTAAAATGAACTAAGAAAGAAAAACAAAATTGATCAGGAGTAAATCGTCCAAAGTGGAAACCGGCCTGGCGGGGAGAAAGAATGGAGTTAGACTCCAGAAAAAAAGAGTAGACGAGGTAGAATAATGCGTTCAAAAAGCTTTTAGATGCAGAAGATGAAAGACATAGGCCGGAAGGAAGCAAGAGATTCGAGAGACATTCCTATCTTGTGGATGGGAATAATAGAAGAATTTAATTAGATGGAAGGAAAGAAATGCAAGACCAAGAAAGATTGAAAATGTGTGGGAGAAAATCTATGCCAGAACCAGGAAGGTGGTTTAGTATGAGATAGGCAACTTTATCTGGGCTTGTGGCAGAGGATGTGGAAAGGTTTGGCGCAGCCGCAAGAAATTCTGCGGGAGAGGAGGGAGAGCAGAAAAAAGAATCTCAGGGCAAATTGCTCGGTGAAGCTCGGACAGGTGCCTCTGGCTCTGATACGCAAGGCCTTAGGCTAAACAGAAAGTGGGGTTTCTTGTAGTCGGCAAAGACCAAAATCGACTCCCTAGAGGAAGAAAAGATGGGAAATTTAGGAGAAAAAGAAAATGAAGAAAAAGAACCAGCAATAGAGCAAAGGGGAAAAAAATTCAAAAATTTAGAGTAAGATTTAGGTGAGAGAAAGACAAGCATGTTGCCTGCCATGCCTCAGTCTTGGCTTTGGCGACGAGCTCGAAGCACGTTGGGAGGCAGAGATGTAAACCTGAAGATGCTTATCACTTTTTTGAGCAACAGCAAAAGCCCCAACAAATCAAAGCGATTGTCCTTTGCTTACCGTTTCTTCGACTTGAGGTTGGCGTTTGAAGAGACCAAAAGTGATGAAAAATTTGGCCGCATTTGTTGCCAGAAAATTAAAAAAAGCAGGAGCAGCAGCGAAAGAAAGAGAAAAAAGAATTATTTCTCTGCAGGAAAACACTAAAAGTCGAAGAAAAATGCAAAATGATTTCAATAAGCTTTCTGAATATTTAAGGAAGGAATCGTTTGTTGAGAGTGAAGAGAAGAGCGGGCGGAAGAGCAAACAGAGAGAGAAGATTAATAGAATCGGTAGGTGATCAGAACCCAAGTTCTGAAACACCTCCCATTAGTAAGATAGGGTAAGAGATGAGGGAGCAAAGGAGATATAGAGAGAAAAGCGACTGCCAGAGAACGCTGAGGTATGGGGTCATTAAAGAAGGAGATCTGAGGA
Organism: Trididemnum clinides; assembly: GCA_963675345.1. Classification (NCBI taxonomy): domain Eukaryota; kingdom Metazoa; phylum Chordata; class Ascidiacea; order Aplousobranchia; family Didemnidae; genus Trididemnum; species Trididemnum clinides. Next base: position 51,404,774 of record OY776284.1, on the reverse strand, counting down.
AATGACCCAATCGAATGCTTCCTACCCATTGGTGCCAGAAATATCTTTTGAGTCCCAGAAGGGATGGTTGCAATTGAAATCCACAAGAATGAAGAGATTTCTGGAGAAGGGAAGAATGTAGGGCGAAAAGGAGTCGGTTTACCTATTTGTCGAAGAAGAGCGAATAGGGGGACCATAAACATAAAAGAAAAAGGATGAGGAGGAGGAATTGTTTATAGAGATGTTGACCCCTACATAGTGAGAGTATGGGTCAAGCCAAAAGAGAGGAGGTAGAGAGTTTAGAGAAAAATAGGCCTTGTCTGAATAATGTGATGGCGCTATTGCTAGCGTGCGGGTCATAGGAAGAAAGAATGCCACCCCGAAAGTGAGTGCGTTCAGATCGCAGGGCAGAGTATCTAGGGGCCTTGAAAAAGGTAAATGAGTTAATGTTAAATTCCTAAATACAGATAAAATTCACAAGATAAAGCCAAATAAAGTGGGAAAGTTTGGTGCTTCTGGCTTAAAAACCTCCGGCATTCCATCAAAAACCCATACCTAATTAGGGGAGGAGGAGGAGGAGGAAGAATAGAAGAACAGCCAGACACATAAATGTAAAATGTACGTTGCTGCTCATCAGGAGGAGAAGGAGAATACGGGAAAAAGAAAGGCTGTAGAAAAGGAGAAGAAACAGTCTAAAAATTCTAGGGAGACTGAGTGCTTCCCTTCTGCGGTCATTCATAGAGCAGCACAGCAAAAAAATGTTTGTGTGAGGGGAGTGTCCGGGGTAAATGGGGTTCTCGGGAGGGCATCACCTATTTTGACCCAAACCAAACGGAGTCAGGGACCGTATCACCACGGTGAGGCGGTTGTTGATTGGAGTAGTGAATATAACGACAATTGTTTAGATTTTGGATTACATTTATCTTGCAGCTGTTTTTGTGTGCTTTTTTGTGTTTTTTTTCACAGTTGTCCTGCAACTTCTAACATGTCATTGATGCATTTTGGGGATACACTAAAAATAGAAGCAACTTCCCGCAAGGCTAGTAGGGACCATATCATTTGGTTGAAAATGTTTGAGAAGGCTGATTCTTTGAACGATAATTTCAAAACAATCATTCGCTCGTTTTGCCAAACTCTGATAGCGTCTTCACACGTTGACGTTATTGAAGATGGCTATGGTTTGGGTTGAACAAATGCAGGGCAATCAATAATTTTTTTTGTTAACTTCTATAAAAGATATTGAGTATTTGGATAGAATATTTTCATACTAACTAAAACCCAGCTTGTAAATTATAGCAGAGAAGCTAAATCTTCTTGGCGTCATCAAGAACAACAGGTTAAATGCTTAACATAACTTCTCTATTACCAACATGTTTTTGTTCGAAACCTTGCTAGCGAAATACTGCACTGATGGTGAAAAAATCCAATTTGGGACAAAAAATAAATTATTTTCATTTGAACTACTACTTTCACCTCCACTTTGATTTTCTATCATTTATGAAGTTTCCTTTTTTCTCAAAATAATTAGATATACTGCCCCGGCGTCTTTGTGCCATCTTGTCTTAGTGGTCTCTAACTAACTGAACAAAGTTGGACTAATAACAAGCTAAAAATGTTACAACTGTTAAGTCACAATTTGCCATCAATTGCATTATCCTAAATGTGGAATCATTCAAAGCGATTGTCAAGTTGATGAATGATTTAAGCTAAGAGTTTAGTAAGCGGCTTTCAAACTATAACGGATCTAGTACATAAAGCCCGATTCTCTCTGTACGCACACTTTAACTCCTCCAAAACTACTGGACGCACAATTATCAAACTTGGCACAATTGATCATCTTTTGCGGGTGAGTGTCATCAAGGGGTTCGTGACGTCACGATGATATCATGATCAAAGATAATTTTTTTTTAATTTGTATTTCCTGACAGAGGACAACTGATTTTTTCTAAAACCATTGCCAATACTCGACTTACCAACTTACAAAATAACTTCATTTTTTTGGGGTCTAAAATGACGTTGCAGTTAAAATTTGTTTGCACAACTTGTTTTCTGTCTTTTTTCAAAAAGTAGTCATTGTAGAAAAGCGACTAAAAGCGTTTAAAGGACATATTAACAAATTGCTTTCGATAAAGGAAACTCAACAACAGTTTAAGCTTAATTGACGATGCAAAAGTCAATTCTTTATTTAAGCATTTTAAGCCTTCTAAGCATGCTTTGCATTTTCGCTTGCACTCTTAAAATTTTCTCTATGATTTCATAATGCTGCTTGATACGACTACCACAGTTTTTCACTAAAACAGATCATAATATAACTATGTTTTCAAAATTTGAAACGTTTTTACAAAATCAATTCACTCAAAGACTGATTTGTGACCTCATTTCCCAACCGACTAAAACTTTTTTAACAAATTAAACTAATTTCAAGACAATTCCGACAATATATGACATGTACATTTACTATAAGTTTGTATACAAAATAAGCTGAACTTTTATACCTGTGATGTAACTTTTTGTTTCTTCAAAAATGAGGTAAGTTGAGTAAAAACAGATTAGTTTAATGCTAAATCTTACTATAAAATATTAACAATTATTGTCGTTTGAAAGCTGAAGAAATTTGTTTTCTAGTAATATGTGACTCTAATTATTTAGAGTCAACGATTAGCTTATCATGGCTGATCAAAAATTGGTTGTCATATATCATGTCCCATTTTTAGTTGAACAATTATCCTACTACATTGAAGAAACCTGCAATTTTAAACAACATTTCTTCCTTGATAAATCTTGACTATTTTTCCTAGTGAGCGTGGTTCTTTGGCAATATCTATCTAAATTTGCAAACAGATTCATCCAAAAATAAAGATTTTAAAAATTGTGAGATGTAGCCTACCGGTAAAAAAGACTCAAAACTTTGGAGCCTGGACTTTACAAAATTGCAATTTATAGAAAAAGTTAGTTCTTTGGTACATTTTCATAATTCTTTCTCAAAAGCATAGCTCTTTGGTATTATCAATCAAAATTTTCTAAAAGATTTATTGAAAAATGAAGTCTTTAAACATTTTAAAAAGTAGTCCACTTCAAGCAAACAAATTGGCGATCCTTCTACAAAAACATGGAGATAAAGATGGTCTTGTTTTATTTTTTGCAAAAAAATATTAGTATCGAGCGACATATTATCTAAATGTTGAACATTCACCTTTGGAACAGTACATGTCAAAAAAGGTATGCAAGTGGGGATATAAAGTATACACGTTATGTGATACTAGTGGAATGGTACACAACTTTGAAATTTACATTGAAAAAAATATTACCTGCTGTGGGATTTCCGGATTTGGTAGCATCTGCAAACATTGCTTTTTCACTTACCAACGTGATAATTTGTCTAGTTCAGATGTAAACCTTATTGCTTGGTTTGACAATTGGTTTACATCTTTTCTTTTAGTTGTTGAACCGGCAAAACGCAGCATATTTACTTTGAGCACACTTTGCTAAAATGGAGCTTCTGGATCCAGCTTTTCATCGGATGTTGACTTGCGCAAAAGAGGAAGAGAAGCATTTGAAGAGAAGGGTACTTCTGTAAGCGGAGTAAATGCACGAATAGTCAGGAGGTATGACAACAGAGCCGTCCAGCCTGTGATTACATGTTGTGGTGTACAACCCATATCATCTGTGGAACAGTGGGATAGGTCAGAAAAGCAACGCCTGTTCATCAACTGTTGATATGTATAATAATTGAATGTAAAATGTAGATGGCGTTGATGCGCTTATTTCCAACTATCGGACCCACATCAAATCACCGAAATATTATCCACAATTTTTTTTATTTGGTGGATCAGTGCGAAGTCAACTTATGGCTGCTCTACCGCAGAGATCGCAATTTATTTGATGTAGTGCAAAATCGACCAAAATTTTTGTTGGCATTCAGAGTAAGCTTTGCTGATGCATTCTTCAAACACAATGAAGATATTTTTTCTAAAGCAAAGAGGCTGACCATCTAAAGAACAACCACGGTAGAGTTTAGGCGAAGAACAAACCACATTGATAAGATCTCGCTGAGAGCTCGACGTCCTTACGAAGAAAGCAGAAAAGATGATGAGTTTACTGGCTAGTAGTTGAAGCAAAACGACAGAGATGTAATAATAGGAGTTGGTTTGGAAAACCCGTATTCAAGTGCAGCAAATGTGAAGTTCATTTGTCTTTAAGCAGCAAGGTCAGTTGCATTGCAGAATACCACAAATAAACGCTGAAATTTTGTTTGGGTGTTAGTTGTTTCCACGTGTTCTCTGAATTGCTTGCTTGAAATGATGCCACAATAAAAGTGTAGCATATATTTTGCTTATAAGCACAGCCAAATATCGGGCAATAATTAGCTAGGTCCCAAAAAAAATTACTAGCTAAATGCCAATTGTTCTAAATTTGGTTCAAAAATCAAAGTTCCTTCAAAAAGTCAATCAGTTTTTAACACCCGAAACCCATTTATTGTATCGGTTTCAGCAAATTTCGTGAGAAAAACATTATTTTAAAAATTAGATCATAATTTCGGCTTGAAGGAGTTGGAGAACATCCATCCGACAGGCCGCGGAAGTATGAGAATCCTTTTTCGATAATCTTGTTTGGCTAGTGTAAATGAATATCTCGAGTTAACCTTATTTCTAATAAAAAGTGTCAATATTTTTAATATAAAGGTAGAGTTCTGTTTTTTATATAAATAGAAACCTTTAAAAAAAATCTAGTCAACTTCAAGACATTGAGCACAAAAACTCAGAAACTCTTATCTTTTAAGAATAGAGTTTTTCCTATTGGGACCACTATTTTCTTACTTCGAAATATTTTTTGAGCTAAATACAAGCTTCCATACTTACAGGGTTGCACACTTCTCTGGATTCATTCTGGTAAACTTCTTTTGCGTGTGCACAGGCCAAATAATCTCCATCTAATACAATTAATACGACCCAAATTAAAGGAGCAATAAGGACAAATGCAAAGTTATTGTAAAGGTTTATCCAACCAGTACAAGACCGACAACTATTATTTTTTTCTTTAGATGAGTCTGTTTGTGGTGAATTTGCTTGCGATGAACTTGCTTGCGATGACTGTGCTTGCGTTGACTGTGCTTGCGATGACTCTGCTTGCGACAAATTTGCTTGGGGTGGATCTGCTGACAATGAACCTTGTTGCCGTGATTGTGGTTGCAAAAACTGTTGGTCGTTTTGGTCACTTTTGACGTTTGACCTTTTTTTCTTGCAGCGCCCACTGACCAGTTTCCACGTGTTTGTTTTAAGAGCAATTCCAGCCACAAAAAACAAGATAGTAGGTATTACTATGAACTGAGTGGCATATAAACTTCTGAAATCCGGGTCGCATGGACACGCATAAACATAATCTTCAATAGATTTTTCGGCTAATATGATCACAAACCCAATTAGTACTCCAATTAAGCTTTTTTTGTAGGTATTCAATGTATGGATAACATCATCAAATGTTATGTGCTCTACAGTCATATTAAAAACCTTTGATTAAATAAACTAATCAATTTCGAAAACAAATACTCTTGCTCTAAAAATTTTTGTACGACAGCTAAGCTTGATAATTTAAATTCATATTTGTGAACTGATTTTACTAAATTATAATTTGCAGTACGTTATAGAAACAAGCTATCCAAATTGGATTTGCTGTAAGTGCGCCTTTATAGCGTCACACTCGTTATTACGACATAGAAAAATTTCAGATTGATCTAGTGATTCTAGTTTCGTCGAAGAATTTTGACAACCGATTGCATAACTTGAAATGCTTTTTTTTCTGTTTTTTCACGTGATTTCGTTCTAGTGTTTTCTGAATTGTTTTTTCGATTTATATATAAGACGACGAGATTTTTTTTGTTAGTTAGAGAGTAGTAGTAGAGAAGCATTGCAACGGGGAGAGAGAGACTGATTAACAGAGTAAAGAAGGGATATTGTTTTTTTTTGGTGATAATTTATTGTTGATTCTGTGGACGTGGCAAGTATTGAACAGTAATTGGTGGAATTAGTTTTGGCGATTTTCTGATTGCGTAGTAAAGTGATTAGTTCTGAGATCGTTGAGCAAAGAAGCTTGAAGTCGTGAAGTATTGTTTCTGCGAGTACATTATTCTGTTCTAAACGTAGTTTAAAGTTTTTTTAGTGGAAGCCAGTTTTTTCCAAGTTTTATTAAGTTGCAGTCAGGCCTAATTATCCGAGCGATTATCATACGTCGCCTCAATTTTAAAAGAAATTTAAGATTGAGATAGAACCGAAAGTTCCATATTATTTTAAAACACGACACTGGCAATCGCGTCATTGCATGGCTTTCCAGAGTTAATGAGGGTTGCAGTTATAAAACGGTCTGCATTGTGCTAGATATTGACCGGTGTTGCGCCCCTTTTGACAAGAGGCCCCTGTGATGCTTGCTCTTCAACCTCTAATGTTGCAAGTCTAAAAAAGAAAGAAGCTCAAGTTAAGCTCTGAGTGGCCACTTTTGCGAAGAACCTTGATGAGGAAAGGTTTCAACACTCTGAAATAAACAGACAAAAAGCTAAACACGCCTAGCGAGAGGTAGAATGTTATGTAATTGATCTTCAGAAAGCTATTGACCAAAAAAATAAAAAACGACAAAGATAGGTAGAAATAAGGATGGCCGCCTTGGAAGTTAAAGCTTGAGAGGAATTATCAAAATCTGAAAACAATGTATTTTCCGCTGCTTCTAGACCTGACGGGGGAAGTGAAAGGGTTACAGGAAATTAGTTTTCCCAACGTCAAAGATGGGGCCTTTACAGAGACCAAAGATTTGAAAGCGCTCAAGTTAAGAATTCTTTTTGTGAAAACTCTTTGATATCTGCTGCCGTTTATAAAGAAGGATTCGAGAAGGAACATACAAATTCCGCTCCTTCCATAACGAGGTTGCAATATGAAGGCGAGACCGACGTTGGCGCTGCGCCTAGTGTTAAGGTTTAAACTGATTATAAGCCAAAAGAAAGTGAAGTAAAGCTTTTGAACAAGCTTTGTAATCAATATCCTTGGATTAGAGGAGGTTCCTCAATTGAGCCCAAAGTTTTAAATGTAAAGCTTAGAGTTTGAACGATAGAAGATATGGCGCCTCGCAAAGAGGTGCCTATGCTTTACTATCCGTTGTGCATGATCATCCTCCGCCCCGAGCCAAGATTCTTACATTTGATGGAGATTCTTTTTCATACTGGACATTTATTGCAGTCTTGAAACCCATATAGCTGAAAGAATGCCGACAAATGCGGCGCGATTGGTGTACTTACTGCAGCATCGCTTTCCGCGAGTTCGTTAAGAATTTTGAGCATTTTTCGCACAATCTAGATCCTGGATATTGATTGGCACATGAGAGCCTTTTTAACAACTATGGTCTGCCTCATATTGTTGCCTATTGGTGTAAAAAAAGATTGCTGAGGTATCCTGTTTTGAAGTCGAGAGACCCAGACGGTTAGAAAGCTTTTGCCGTTTTCATGGAGAAGAGCTTGATTTTGCTGCAGGACTTTGAAGATTTTGCGTTACTGAATTCAATGGTAACCATACAGCAATTGACATAAAAGCATTCTGTTGAGATCAGAAAGGATGGATAAAGTGGGCGTTTAAGTTTCTTAAGCAAACCGATTATCAAGAAAAATTTCCTGAGCTAGTGCAATTTGTCAAAAATGAAGCTGAAGAGGTGAACTCCTTGTATGGAAAAGCGTTCTACGCAAAAGGAAAAGAATGTGAATCTTTCGCGCTTACAATAAAAGAGCTGGTGTGTTCAGCGCTAGTGTCAGGCCAAAGAAAGCTTTGCAATAACAGTGCACTTATTGTAAAAGGTGACCACAAGCTTGCTAATTGCAAGGACTTTTAGCAGTTGGCAAGTCAAGCGATTTGCCTTTCTAAAGAAATCACAATGATGCTTTAGATGTCTGGACTGCGGTCACAAGATTGGTGATTGCAAATCTATGCAAGGGTGTATGATTGAAGGGCGTGATGACACTCGGCATCATACCTTGATGCACGTTGATCGCCATGAGGTCGTGGAACGAACAATGAGCTCTTGCTGTGCTGCAGTGGGAGATTTGGATCAGGTTAAAGATAAGAGATTTTGTTTGATGACTGTGTCAGTAAGAGTTGAATTTGGCAGTAAAGAGGTGTTGACTTATTCTCTGTTAGACTCCGGCTCTAAGCGTACGTTTTGTGTGAGAGACAGCAAAGTGGGTGCTAGAGGATCTAGACGTAGATTGCCAATAAAAACACTTTCGTCAGGAACCAGCGTAGATGAGTTCGATGAAGAGCTAATTTCTATAACCGTGATTGAAATGAGCGATAATAGGAATCTGGAACTCGCTTGGCCCAAGCTGAGTTAAAGGGTCTGTTACAGTTATATCAGAGTTATATTAGAATTAAGAATTCAATCACAGCTGTCTGAGAGAGAAGGTATTGCCTAATGATTTTCAGTTTTTGCTTTCTATAAGAAGTTACTGATAATCTAAAACAGCAAGAAAACATGAATTTGAATTTTTAAAACTAAAACCCATAAAATTCAAAACCTTTTGAATCAAACATTTCGAACGCTGATTTTCACGCCCTTCAAAATCTCAGACGAAACAGCTCTATCAAAATTTTAGTTTTGGATGAAGGTAACCCTACAGTTGTGATGGATGCCACGGAATGTAACAACAAAAATACTAAATTTACTTATTTATCAAAATATTTATTATAAAACTTTGATCAACTCAGTCCTATCTGTTGAAAAAATCAACAAATTGATTGAGCGTTTCATTTAAAAATCTCTGTCCTAGTTTACTACTCTTAAAGATCACAAAAAGGATTCAACCCAAAAATTATTGGCTTGATTAAAATTTGTAAACTTAATAATGTTTCCCTCAGTCCTGATATTTCTTTTATGAAATCATCTGATTATAACTTATTAGCTTATTTTGTCGCTAAGTTGTTATCCTATCCCGTGTCTGGAGAAATTGCCCATTATAGTTCACGATAAGGCACTTTGAAATGTCCACGAAGCAAAATGATTGCAATTGCAGTTTAAATTTCATTTCATCTATACTAAAATTTTGCCCTTTTGAACGAAATAGTTTCTCAGTCTTACACTAAATTAGTACTAAGCACAAACCTACGGAAGGCTAATAAGACTATAACAGGATAGCGCTAAAATATGGAAACTTGAAAAAAATTCATGTTGAAATACGGAATAACTTATCACAAAAATACGAAAATTCATTTTATACATGAAATTACTGACTTACGAAAATATGGAAAGGCTACCGGTATCAACAAAATAGGTGAGGAAATTGTAGTATACGGAAGTTTATGAAAGTCAATAAGCACTAAAAGTATAACTAACCAATTGGGCAATAGCCAATAATTCAAATGAATTAAATTGAGTATTTGTATAAATGTCCATATTTTTACGATTTCCGTAACTTAAGTAGTGTTTTCTCTGTATTTCAGGAACAATTTCCGTAATTTCGTAAATTTCCGTATTTTGGTGTAGCTCCTGTAACAGGCTAGTACAGTTGACTATTGGTTTATAAAACTGAACAAAATCTATACACAAAACAATAATGCAGTCACTCTGATCTTCGACATAAGCAAGACAAGGTAGTAAATCTGCTATTTCAATTTCTTGATTGCATTTAGCATTCATTTAAATTGTGATCTCATTATGAGCCACTGGCAACTTTAGTTGCCAGCAACAGACTCATGTTTTTTATTTCGTCACAAAAGACAACAATTCTATAAAAACAGGTTCGGAAAAGCAAGCAAGTATTTGTCTTTCATAGTTTATTGAGATTTTCATCATTTCAAACCTATTTCTCCTGTATCTGTCGCTTGTTAGTTACCCGACCATACCACAGACGCAATTTTTACTGTTTTTTCAAGTTGTCCATTTTTATTCAGACATTTTAGGGTTTTACTCAATAATGAATTTTGTTAAAATACTGTAACATTTTCTTCAAAAAATAAGCTTTGTGTTGCTATAAACGTTTTTTAAATATGACTAACACTAGCCACCCAATTGGAATTTTTCTGGAGGTATCTTTTTGGCAGCTAAAGTTGCCAATGGCGTTTAATGGGTTAAGATTTGTTCGTACACTCCTCTTCCGACCTCCCAATGGTTGATCATGTGTTTACGTTCAAGACTGGTCCAGAACACACTTTTCTTCTCGAAAGTTTTTAATTGCTGATATGACGTAATTTAGTAGTAGGTGCTTTTTTGTCATTTGATGTCGTTCTTGAATTTTCTGAATCGCGTCCCATTGATATATATAAGGCGACGATATTTTTACACATGCAGAGTTAGAGTGAAGAGAGAGTAACAGAGAGCCTAGAGAGACGGATAGCGTGGTATTCTGTGGTGGTTTGTTGTGGATTATTAGCGCGACAAGACTCAAGCGGTTAATTGTTCGATATAGCTTTTCTAATTGGTTTCCAATCGATATATTGTCGTACATTGTTTTGTGTCATTGACAAGTGAAGAAATTTCAAATGTCTCAAAGTATTTTGCGAATATATCTGTTCTGTTCTTGATCTAAAAGTGCGTGGTTTAAAGTGTCATGATTAAGTATCTAGTAAAAGCCAATTTTCACCTAGTTGCTCAGTTGCAATCAGAATTTGTGGCTGGAATTTCCGTATTTTCTAACTGGAATTTGATTTGCATCTTTTATATTTCCAAAGTGGATTTTGGGTTACATCTTGGTATTTTTTTAATGCAATGTGGTTAGCAGCTACGTATTTCTTTTTTGCAATCCTCGTATTTCTTAAATGTAATTTGGCTTGCATTTGGGTATTTCCTATTTGAAATTTTGCTTGCAGAAAAATTTAAGAAACAACGCTTGCACAATAAAAAAAATAATAAGACTTCAGTGTCACAAAGAAAACGTTTGAAAAGGCTCTTAAAACTTCGTTTGGTAAAAAGGAAAGAGCCATTACTCCAAAACACAAAATTATAATAGCCCAAAACACAAAATAACAGTAGAATTTGGGTGTTTTAGTTCCAAACTTGATAATTAGAAATGACTGAATCTACTGAACACAAGATAAACAAAAACCAGGGTGGATGTTTAGACTGCAAATGCTAGCCAAGACTTTTCATCACATTTACGATCAGTTGGCGTTTTTTACACATTTGTTTAGAACTTTCAACCTAAAAGAGTACAAACCGAAGTTCTTTGTACTGGGTTTGTGCAGTAGTATCTCTAGATATAAACCAATAATAGATAGTATTTTACGTCTAAAGGAAGATGAACCCATGTTTTCCAATATCTTCTTTGAGCATAAGGTCACTGCAGTGTTCTTGAAATTTTAGGGGCCTAACCCATGGAGATGTGGATTCTATTTTCAAACTGCCTCTTTACAGTTTACTGACTTAAATATGAGCTAGGCAGCTTCAAAGTATAACCAAGTATTTTGCTGAATTAAAAAAATTCTTTTCGTTTAAACTTGAAGCTCAAACTCGAAATAAACATCTATGCAGGCTATATAATCTGTACAATATTAAATACAGAAACCTATATATGCCTAACTATCTTTTGAAAACTGAAACAATCACTGTCAGATTTGGTGGCCTATACTGAAACCTGTTTTGCAGTTTAATTAATGCAGCCACAGATATAGCCTAAATCATAACAACAAAAATCTCAATTTATCTACCACCAACTAAGATTTTCAGAACCGGCTTCTGCTGATGGTAATTTACGAATGTAGGACGTTTCGACTTTGTCCTAACCTTAATCTTAATTTATTGAGGCCGAAACGTCGCTGAAATTTTTTTGGATACACAGTGTTTTAAATAACTCATCAAATAAATGAAAAACGTCCATGGCCAAAACGTCCGGATCCGTAATTAACAAAGGTTATTGTACCGATATCTGCTTAACCTAAGCAACCAGTCGCCGTGATGCAGCTGCATCACAGCTGCAAAGACGCTAAACTTTATTACCGATATAAATGTCTGTGAAGTTTTTTGCGACCGGTACGAAGCTTAGTGCAAACAATGGTTTGAAAAAGTTAATAGATTAACCAAACCTACTTGAGAAAAATTTTCTTTGTTCACATGACATAGCAAAAACTTATTGGAAAAACGATTTGTCACATTTAAACTCCTGCATAGGTCTATTTGTTATCGAATAGCGTTTCTTATTGATCACTGGTCAACAAAAAATTTTTTTTCAAACGTCACTGTATGTGAAAATGATTTTAGGATATATCAAGGTCGCTGAACCCAAATATGCTTTTAGTTTTTTCGAATTGGCTCTAGTTTTTGAGATAGAACGAAATTATTTTTTTCGCATTAGCGCTGACTGATAAACTGCGTATTGCATTACAGATTACTGCAGATTGCATTAGATACCAGCCGATCGTAATTTTGAGCGCAAATAAGCTACTTAAGTAGATATTGTTGACAGAATAAACAATAAAGTTGGTTTTACTTTGAAGTAACATTCCAAACAAGCCATGCGTTAGACATGAACGGCACTGTAACTGTTCAAGGTAACGCTTATGAAATGTGTACACACAGTAGATGCCTGTTAACTTTAACAGAAGAGACAGTCTGTTAAAATTTAATAATTAATGGCACTAAAACTTTATGTCAGCATAAACAAACAAGGTTTACCCTCAACAGTCTATGTTAGGTCAATCCATTTGTTGATTGGCACGTTTGTATGATTTTCGCTTGTAATTTTTCTGGGTACTATCCCGCATAAAGCTCCAGCACTAGTCTGACAATTGGTACCTGCCTTCCATATTCTTAATGGCCTAATGAAACCTTTCACCTTGTTCTTCGCTTACTTTACCAAGGTTTTCTAAGAATTGGCCAAGGTGGCTGAATAAGTAATGAATTTTCATGCTCATTCTGGCAACAAGAGCTTGAAAGTTGTCAGCATCTGTTTCACTATGTCCTGGTAACAGTCTGCCTTCGTTTTTCCCAAGAACTCTTTTACCACGAAAACATATGAGCACCAGGCTGCAGATTCAACCACTGTCATGTGCAAAACAGAGGCAGGATTTCTTATTAGTGTTCGGATTTGCGGTCCGTCAAAGATTCCAGCTCTAACTTTCTCATAACTCGGATGTACCTGAAGCAATCGCCATTCTTGTTTAACGCCTTGACAATTGGTTTCATTAAGCCCAACTAAATATGCAAGGGTGGAAGAAGGATGCTATTACGGTCTACCAATGGCTCGTTTATCACGTTGCTCTCCCCCACCACGAACTCTTTACGTACTGGGCCAATCTTTTCTCTACCAGTGTTGATCATTAGCCCTACTGTCCCAGAGACAAAGAAAGCACGGGTACTTTACATAGCCGGCTTGCTGTCCCAATAAAATGTTGACCATTTTTAAGTCTACTCATATTGCCCACTTATGCTCGTTGTAGCACAGCTTCTGCAAGACCATCTGTACAGTCGAATAGCTCTCTTTCAAAGTTACCAAATGACCAATAGGACACCAGAATAGGTACTCGCATTGTGTAGCAAAACACACTTTAAGCTTTGTTTAGAGCTGTCTATAAACAGACGCCACTCACCCGGTTTGTATTGGGGAACACCCATTGCTGTAAGAAGGTCTTTGACGTTTTTTCAAAACACAAAGTTATCTTCTTTAGTAAAATAATTACTAAGCGCTTCATCCCTGCGAGGGTAGAACGTTATTTTGGTTTTGGAATCAAGAATACCATGTTCACTGAGACGAGAAGCCAAAACCTCAGAAGCCTCTTTTGATAAAGCTAAGTCTCTGATTTGGTCATTGAGCTGGCTCTGGCTAAAAGGCTTTACCTTTCTTTGCCATTCTGCAGTTGCATCAGACATACTGTCGCTGTAATTTCTGTCATCGCTGTTTATCTCTTCTGTTTCTGCAAACAAGTCATCATTCGAAACAAGCTTTGGCAAAGAAGAAAAAACTGGAATGGGTACTTCCTCGCAATGCGGCACCGGCCGCCTTGCAGACTCTAGGTCAGGATAATATCACGAATTCTTTTTGTGGCGGTTCCATCCTGGCATGTTCACCATGCAAAAATAGCAATCGTTATGGTGGTTCTTGGGACTTCTGCAAACCATAGGCATTTCGAATTACATTGCTTTTACTTTCCTTGAGTCCAAAGGCGAAGAGTAGCAGTGTAATTTTTACACATTTTGTGAGGAGCCTATTGCTTGTCTTGACCCCCAACTTCTTGCCAAAGTATGCTTCGTACGCTCTTTTCGTAAAATCTCGCACATTGACACAATGCTCTTTCTTCATATACTCTCGACAAATGAAGCAAAATATATCTGGATCATTGACACAACTCCTACGCTTTGAAATCATAGCTCTATTTTAAATTTGATCTTAAATACAATTCCTAAGAAAAAAGTAGTTGACATCAGCTAACTGCTGAAACAAAAGTCTTACAAAACATTTGTTTGACAATTTTTTCAACACTGACGTATTAAACTATGTTCATATAAGTAGGTTATAGATTAAACCTGTATCCGTATGAACCGACCTTTGCGCAACATAGTTTACCTTGCAATATACAGTAGTACAGGACAGTAGGTTATTGCCTAAATAAAAACAGCTATAGTTACTTTATTGTTTCACAATAATACAGATATTTCAACGAAACAATGCCGCAATTGTTTCATCATACTGCAAATTATATTCGTACTGCTGTTTGTTTTCTGTACGCAAAATTTGTTCAAGAAAATTTTCGACGCTTTATATCTCAAAAACCAGAGCTAATTCGAAAAAACCAAGCGCATATTTGGGTTCAGTGATCTCGATATATCCTAAAATCGATTTCACATTCAGTGCTGAAATTTTTTTGTTGATCAGTGTTATTGTTTATGATTGTTGTTATTGTTTAGATGTTTTTCATTGTTTATGTTTATGATTTTACGATTGATTGTTGTTTTTTATTAAAAAGTGCTCCAATGTGCAGGCAAGTGTTTGGCTGCATATAGCAGCAAAAAATCGCGGCTAGTGCGCTGGAAGAAGGTCCATTCTTTGTACGTATTGAGTGGAACAAAATAAAAGTAACTCTTTCGAGCAATAACAACTACGATATGTAAACTGAAATAACGTTCTTTTGTACTAGGATCAGTCAATAAGTAATGAAAATTTTTTAATATCTGAAGTTTATGTTTACTGGGAAGTAAAAAAATGCTTTTATTTTTGCACATAGTCTCCCTTCTTTGCTACTCACTTGTCCGATCTTGATATTAGATTAGAGAATCTCGCATTGTTTTACGTCCTCAGCCAGCAGAAATCTGATTATTCCTCTTTCTTACAAGCATAAGCTCTTTGCTAGCCCAGCAGTCATTTCAATTTACCGTCACATCTACAGTAAACTAAAAATATACCAGATTTTTAATGAATAAGACGGCAGCTCTGTTTATAGTGATCATAGAAAATTGAGTTTCGAAGCTGCAAAAACGCAAAGCAATTGCGAAAGTCTGAGTACTTATTAATTGACCCTCGTAGCTTTTGAAGCCAGAGGTTTGCTAATAGCTTGCAAACTTGCCAGGTTTTATGCAAGCACATCAGGTTTGAGTTGCTACTTGTCTGCTATCAAATACCAAGTAATTTGATTATAAAAAAGACGTATTACAGAATCAAAAAAAGGGAAATCGGTTCACAAACGACAAAGCAATTGTTTTTTAACAGTTTTGTTGAAACCGATGTTGAAACATAGTAATCCCTTTAATATGGAACAAAAATGAGATTTCAACAAGTTAGCAGTAATAAGCATCAATCGGCAAAACATGTGGTAGTGCAAAGCAAGTTCAATAATAGCAATGCAATAATATGGCGATGGGGCAATAAAAGTTATGACAAGCGCTTAAACCTTCGGCAGGTTTAAGCAATACGATAAAAATCAAATCCGGCAGATCATTTTATAATAAAATGATTTGCGTTAAAAAGTAAATCCATAACATAAGTTCACAGGATTGCAGAATCTTGCACAATTCAACTTAAGTTCTTTAAAGTCAGAGTTCTTTAACAAAGCGATTGTGACTCTAAGGTTTTTTTCTCTACGTAGCTGGGATGAACGCAATGAATTTTTCCAGCCGGCGGTTTTCATGCTTGGTAGTATCATTGTTGTTGCACCAACGCCCTTTTTAAACAAGTGTTCTTTAACTGAGTTTGCCGGCAGTAGAACTGCCGCCCTGGAAACAAAAACCTTTTTCCTCGCTTTTTTCATCTCACTATACCACGTTATCTATTTTTCACTTGCCTGACCCAAACACCATGTATAAGAAAAAGAAGTGGCATTTGGATTGGTTATTTTTGAATTTGATTTTGCTGCTGTTTAGTCGCTCGGAGGAAAAATTTTAGTCAATTTTCCTATGCTGGTTTGTTCAAAAATTTTTATCGTTTTGCTTGCAATATATTCCTTTGGATTTTACTTGATTTTTTGATTTTATTCATTGGATAGGCAACAGTGCTGGGAAGATCCTGGCCGTCCGCCCGTGACAAATACATCAGAAGATTCATCGTCGTTGAGAGGTGAATCCTTACCAATCATCAGCGTCTCCCAGCTAATTCCAGTTGGTTCTGAGTGTCATGTTGAGAAGCTACTCGCCAATCACTGCAGTCTTGAATGGTCGGTAAATAATCCTTGATTAAAGATTTTTAATACATTATTTGCAAGGGTGACGTAAATCTACTGAAACATGAAAAGCACTAATAAAAATGCATGATGCAAGCCGCTGATCAAGAATGCCAAAGGGTAAGATAAAAAGCAAATCATTAAGGTAAGTGGTCACAGAAGTAAGCGAACGATTAATCACAACATCTACTAAATCGAACACAAAGGTCTGCACTTTAAATTTTAGTCAACAATGACTTTGAGCGAATATGATTCATGACTCTCCACAAAACACTTTTGAAGAGTTTTTCTATGCTCTTCAGTTTCCTCCCCGGTTAGGTGTATAAGGGCAAAACAATCCCCTATTAATACTGCGCTTACAAAAGAATAAGTGAAACTTTGTAGAAACTATAAGTGAAGGAAGTCGTTCTGTGGCAGTACAAAATGTTGAACCGTAATTTGATTAGACATTATCAACTGTTTTATGGTAAACTGCACAAATGCTGCCAACAATTTTCAAATAGCCATTAGCTCAACATGTATGCACCGGGCGAGTAAACACTTGAAAAGTAGTCCCTACTGGTTACAAGTACTTCGGTTTGGCATTAATCAGTTTCCCAAAATTTAAAGGGTTTATAAATCGCTGTGATTCGACATAAATGTCTATAATTGCCGGTAAGTTGACCACTAGTTGGTACATAATAACTGCATGAGAAGAAAAAGCTTTTAGCTCTTGAAATACCGTAAATTATCTAAAACCGTAGTCGCGTTCGCAACTGAGCATGGAATGACCCGGCCTGACCCACTTTAAGATGTATGAAGCACCATCAACCCTGTCAGCGTGCGTTAGCGAGCACCGCAAATTTACACTCAATTCCGCAAAACTGCAAGAAGTGTTCCGCAACTGCAAGTTTGCGATAAGTTTGCCGTAATTTTTTGCACTTCCTCAACCGCAACTGCACATTGCACTTCCGCAAACTTAAACCGCAATATTTCCAGGTATTTTGTCCTCAATTTTTAATGAAATTAACATTGTTTCTGCATTACCCGCATGTATGTTAATAAAATTTAAAACGAAAATAAACACCCAAGAAAATTAAAACAAACAAACAAACTAAAGAAAAACATTAAAATGAAGCATGGTAGTACTGTCGTTTTGCATACAGCCTATTATTTGGATGTCGCCATGTCAACAGAGCCGTCAGCAGACGCTTTGATGATCCCTTGCAACTTCAAAAAGTCCAAGTTTCCTTTAAAAAAACAAGTGCTTGAAAGTTTCTTGACGTTAAACTTGCTTGTTTAGTCGTCAGAATTCCATAATCCAAGGAGAACAAGCGTTCTACTGCAGCTGAGCTCTGTAATGCCGTATTGTAATGTAATCTGTAATGCCGCAAACTAATCCATACTTGTCGATTTACTGCGAGAAAACTTGGTGGCGAGAGTGAATCGTGCCATTTTTTTTTTGTTCCAGCGGTTCAATTTTCTACTAGTTTTTCTTCGTTTCGATCGTGATCTCGTGGAGTCCTCAATTCCTACACACAAAAAAATAGATACTGGTATTGCTTCATGCAGCCTTTGGCATTTTGTCAAAGCGAAATTACATATACGAGCTAACCAATAAGGGTGACACCAGAAGAAATTATAAGGCTGCACATTTTTAAGATTTTTCAAGATCCCATCCCATTTTCAAGATCCATCAGAGATTTCATTTTAGATATTAGAGTGGACTTCAGTGTTTCTGCAAGTGTTCTGTTCAGGAGCAATATGACTGAGATCTGGAAGTGGGGGTGTATTGCCGTTGCAAGAAGCAAAGACATATATACAAACAATAGCGAAAAAAGATCTTTAAAACCAGTTGATGTTCTTTGTTCACTTAGTGAATTGTCCAGTAAGTATACCACAAGCATGCAGGCATGGTTCAAACTTGCTGAATTCAGTATGACTTCCAATTTGTTCCGTGTTAATAAAAAAAGTTATAAAGGTTTACATTCTATTTTTTCAAATAGTGTGCATGGGTTAAAAATCAAAAATTTCAAATGTTGAAAAAAAATCCTTCTCACGTAACTCAAGCCTATTTTATGTAAATCTCTAAACTCAGGAAAGAGCATAAAGTCATTTAGATAGTTTTGTGACTACGCCATAAAATCAGAAAAGCACTGTTTTTGCCACGCATTTCAACTTTTTAAAATTTTTAAAAATTATTTGGTTCATATAGTCTTGAAGACTGCGAGTTTGAATACAGATATTTCCAAATTTCGCAACAACATATTGCGAGCTCATTTAACACTTCCTGCTGCTATTATCAATTTAGCACAATTCAAGTCAAGTTCGAGCACGATTTCACAACTTGAACACAATACAGAGTTATCGATTGAGTAGGGCTTTTCGAGTCGGGTTCGAGCTTCAGTTTAATACAAATTTCAAACTTAATTAGGGCTTGCACTTATTAAAATACAATAAAAACCAGACTTTTGTCTCCATATAGGCTACTACTGCCGTGATTAACTTATCAAATTAAAATGGTCTCTAATTTCGAACAGCACTGTATTTTCGGATTCGGGCATGAACTAGTCAGCCCGTTGACAACTATGATATGACATACATCAGAAAAGAAATCCAAGCTAAACAGTCTTCCACAACCTTTTCTTGTTAATTTTTAGTTTCTAGAAATTTTGATTGACCAAATTATTTGGGAACTTTTCTCGATTACGTACGAACGGGAAGTATATATACGGGTGGGTCACATGGAAAAATGAAAGACGAAAGCAAAGAGAGACGACAGAAACAGAGAAGGAAGAAAAGAAGGGAGGTGTGAAGAATTAGAAGGCAAAGGCCAAGCACTACTATAAGGAAGAGGAACCATCGGCTGCTACAAGAGTGGTGGGTGATTATCTGCATGCAACCGCTTATGTATTAATAGAGTTGTGTTGTTAAATTGTGGGCTGGCAATCTAGCTTATCAAGCGTAAGTCCTTAGGCCGAAGAATAGGGCATAGAAGGACAAGGTCGTTGAACTCTACCGAGCGAATTTTCAAGTCGTAGAATCGTTATCTGCCGGTCAATAAGATACAGGGCGAGTGATTTAACCGCATTTGGCAACAAATACCTTGCCACTACAACATGATAAGAAACCAAATAGTGGTAGAACAATAAAAATTGGTTTGCTTTTTATAAAAGTAGGCTACTGACAGGTACTATGTTGTTGCAATTAACTTTTTATTTTAAGATATTTCTTATCTCATTAAGTGCTAAGCGATGAGATGCGGTCGAATATGGCATTTTTCTGTTTGATTGGCAAACAAATGAAATTTTTTTCATTTTTGTTTTAATAAAACGAGTACAGCTTAATAGAAAACGTCTGTTGCTATGTGATAGCCCGCTATGTAGGTTTGGATTGAAAAAGTGGGACCGAGCCGCTTTTGAAAGTCAACTCTGCCCCCAAATTTTAGTTGAAATCGCGAGGACATCGGCAAGCATGCAATGTCTACCCCTCATACGTGGATTTTACTGACTAACCTATATTATGCCTTGGGACTGCTCCAGCATTATTGAACAAAGTAATACCAACATACCAGTAATTCTGTGGTCTCGATGTCCTGTGCTACGATGTCCCGCGCTTTGCATTGATGGCAGCCGATTAGTCAGATACCTTGATTCCTATACTGTCGTGGGTAAACGTTTCAACTGGAATTTTACTGCTTGATGGTGGGCTTGAGACGGAAATGCACAGCGCCGGCAGCTCCAAATGGGGGTCTGAAAAAATGTTGTTTGATGTATAACGGCGATAGTTTTCCCGTGATCGAAGAATGAAAGTATTCGACAATGCGATACAAATCTTTATGCCCAAGTACGCAAAAACTGTAGGTTTTTCTTCCGCTTAAAAATATATTAGGCAATCAAACTGCCAAATTCACCAAAACATATTTATAAACCATTCGATGAAATAGGCTAATGACAAGTAGCACTGTCAGTTCGCTAATCTCACTTTGTACAAAGCCGTTGTTTTATCAGTAAGGGGCATGTCCGCAAATTATTCAAAAAATTTTCGTATACGTTTATCGAATTAAAAACACATTTTCGAGAATAAAGTTTCAGAGTAAATTGCCGCTTTTTCAAATCTTTCTAAAAAAATCTCAAAAAATCTAAAAAATGGGATTTTTCTTAAAAAATTGCAATATTTTTAAATGCTTTGGCGGATAGTGAATTTCGGCTCCAACTAAAAGAAAATGAGAATGCATTCCACATAATTTCAAAAATTTTTCACAAATTTGGATTGGTCTCTAAAAACAAAAAAGAAGCACAAGAAATTTTTACCCTAAAATCTTCCATTATTATTACGTTTTGGAGTACATCTCCAAAATAAAAAATAGGAAAAGGTTGTTTTTTTTACAAATTTCAACAGCAAAAAATCCCACGATTGATTTCAGAAATCCCAAAGGTTTTTCTCAACATCTTTTGCAAAAAATAACTTCTCAAGAAAATTCCAAGTTACCTTGAAAATTTTCCAAAACCTTGAGATAAATTTCCAAGATTGGCTGCTATGGTTCAGACATAGTTAAAATTTGTTTCGCTCTTTGTCAAAAATGGCCACCCTCTTCAAGTGGCCGTTTTGTACGGACCGCACATCCTTTGCTTTACTGTTAACAGGCCATCTTTATCAACTGCCACCCGAACAGCATGTTTATTTTATTTTTTATTTTGTCATATTTATCCTCCATTCACGAGAAAGCGAATTGTATCGCTATACTTTGGACGGGAAGTCCGTACTCGCTTGGGAGTTGCCTTTTTCGAGGTTTATTGGACACCTGTCTTCCACATAAAGGTGAGGCGTCCCGTTAAGTGCCTTGCCCAAGGACACAACAAGCGAACTTGCCGGCTTGTTCTCCACAACCTCCCCTAAATGCCAAGCGCCAAGCAGGGAAGCTGCGGATGCCATTTTTTAAAGTCTTTTGGTATGACTCGACAAGGGGAATGAACCCCAGGTCTACCGACTTCGAAGCGGACGCTCTAACCACTACGCCTACGCCATGTACAAGACAACCGCTGTTCTTCAATAAAAATACAAACATGTGATGCTTTGTTAGCAACTGGCACTTCACGCTGCTTGGTTACAAAACGCTCGTTTACGGCGACGATGAAATCTCGCCGATCCATTCAACTCTACACACCTTCCGCAATTTTTGTGTACATCCGGCCTAAAATTTATAAAAGAACAGATTTTACGCTATGAACATTGTTAAACTCCAATATCACTTTAAATGATTTCAATATGAATAAAAATTGCTTCAAAATATTGGTGCATATGCTAAACAAGTAAATAACCATATCGATTTTGTTGATTAAACACCATCAGATGTGACGAATATTAAAAATAGTTTCCAAATTCCAATTAATTGTGCGATAGGTAACACAGAACACTTTATAACCTTTAGTTGCAATTACTAAAGTAGAATAAACACCCTTATGAATTACAAGCGCAAATCAATCAAAGGAGCTGTTCTCAGCTCATATGACTCTTGTTTTTATCAAGTCCTTAATGCCCCTTTCCCATGTGACGCATTATGACGTTTTTGAGCCCCCTTCCCTTCATGTCATGCGTTATGCAAAAAAGTGCTCAATAACCATAACTCTTATCCCCCTTTTCTTATGTAACACCAATATGACGGCTTTGTCCCCCCTCTGTAGACATCATATGACAATAAACGGTCTCTAAAATCAAGATGAAAAAGCCTGCTTTTCAAGTTACACAACACACCTTAACGATTTACCTTTTTATTTAAGCGCATGAGCTCATGCTCGATTTGCATGTCCTTTGTCAGACTGGGCCACCACGACGGGTAGACTGCTTGGTCCCACCAGCTGTCTACCACATGAAGATGGAAGCATCCAGCAAAGTGCCTTGCCCAATGTTCTCCACACTACGTTTTTTATGCTTTGCGCCAAGCAGGAAAACTGTGAATACCATTGTTTAAAGTCTTTTGGTAAGGCTCGACTTGAGAAATGAACCCCAGGTCTACCGACTACGCAACGGATTCAATTTCATGTGGCTCGCAAAACGCAAACAAATTTACTTTTACATCAAAATGGTTTGAAATTTTTGACTGCAATAATAGTAACAAACAATTTGCATTTCCTAAAGAAAATTCTAGCTTTTGAAAATACATCTGGCTAAAAAAGATATACAGCAAAACAGAAAATTAAGCATTGACGAAAAGCATGTTGAGGTACTTAGATCAACAGCTACGGGTCGGCAAGTAGTCCCTACGTAGCGGTTTTCATGTTACAGCGATTTGATTTGCGCATGGAATTGACACAGTGGTAACAACTAGATTCGTAAATTAATATTTATTAGTTGAAGACTAGGCGCGAGTCATGATATTGAGGAATTTAAAATTTTTTCATTAACCAAAGGTCGCTGCCGTTTGGATATACATGTACATTGTGTTTGCAAAACGACTGCCTCACAACCAAAGCATCCCCCCCCCCCCCCTTCACAGATTATTAAACTTTTTTCTTTGCTTTCTCGTTTCTCTTTTTTCTATGCTCGTAGAACAGTGACAATGGCGCTAATTACAGGACTAGTGGCGAAATCTGTTTCAGAGTTTTCGTCCCACCTGAATGAGCTTAAAATAGTTTTTATGAATAACTGCTAGTTATAATTTGCTAAAAGAACAGCTAATTTTGGCTTTTCTGAAAGCATAACAACGCGGAGACATGTAGCTGAACCCATAGTCTTCCGATCACGATTGTCATTAAAACAGCTTTTTAGTTTAATCAATTATGTTGCCGTTTGTCAGTTTTAAGATTTTGTTAAAATGAAGGTAAAATTTTTGCTTCTGGTAAAGTACGAAAGCATAAACGGTCCTTTTTAGGGCCTGAGGCCACCCCAGCTGGAAAAATGGCTAAAAAGAAAAAAATTCGGCACGGGTTGCCCTTACGAATACTCCAGCTAAACGTCGAGGGACTCATGGCCAGTAAACTTGACATCGTTGAGGGACTGGCCATTCAACATAACGTAACTATTATTCTTTTACAGGAAAACCACCGCCAAACTGTGGGAAAGCTTGTTATCAATAACTGCGATCTGGTAGGATACACTATAAGTAGGAGACAAGGTGTTGCCGCCTTCGTCAGAAACAATCTATCGTGGAAGCTATCAGATTCCTCTGTAAAAGATTTAGATATGGAGTGGCGATGCATTAATGTAGTGGGCTATTACATCATTAATACCTACAAATCCTTTCCTTCACAAATGACCTTGACATCACTGCCGGTTTTCGATACTCCCTGCATTTATGCTGGTGATTTCAATTGCCAACATATTGACTGGGGGTAAAATAGCATCAGCCCTGGTGGAGAGTGTTTATCAGTATGGGCTGCAAACAACGACCTGACCCTTCTCCAAGACCCTATGGGTAACTTCACTTTTTATTCGGGTCGCTGGAAGTCTGAGACTAATTCAGACCTAGTGTTTGCGAGAACCGAAACATCTTGCCAACTCCCCGATAGACGAGTACTTCGGACGTTTCCACGGTCACGACATCGACTTTCCTTTACAACAGCCTCTCACCGCATAACAACTACAAGCAAACAGGTAAAGCACTGGAACTTTCGCAAGGCTAATTAGAAACGCTATGGCACTATTGGCAACAATCTTGCCAAAAAGCTTCCACTACCAGATGCACGTAATGTGAACACAGCATACCAAGCTTTCTGCAGTATGATCATCAATTCTACAAAACAGTGTGTCTCTCGTGTCAAGAGAAAGCTATATATACCATAATGGGATAAAGAATGCGAAACTCTCTTCCAAACTACCCAAGCCTCTACTGGCAATGCATTAGATCTTTCTACTAGCTCCATGATCGCAAGGCTTGATAATAACAAGCGTACACGATGGGAAGAGACTGTCTAAAACATAAACTTTACGCATTCGAACCGTAAGACTTGGAGAACTATAAATAAACTAGCTGGCAGGTCCAGACCACCTCTTGGAAAACGCCCCATTACTACCAATCCCATCGCATTACAACTCGTGAATTAATGGGAGTTATCCTGCGGGAATAAAGACATGGCTCGTCAAGTGTCTAGAGAAGTCTCTGAACTATGAAAGATTCCAACACCACCACATCACAACATCTCCGAGGAATTCTCTGATAATGAGCTCACTCAGCACTGCATCTCCTTAACCCTTATCAGAACAGTGCTTTTGTGTAACTTAATCGGAACATATGCTGACAATTGTCAACATGCCATTTTCTTGTGTTTTTCAATGCTGATGCGCACTGTTTTCAAGGTATATACAGGTATGTTGTCCACTTATGGTCGATATGCGCGATTGATCAATCTTACAGCGCAATCGATCGATCGCGCTGCGCGATCCATTCATTGTACGGTACATACGATTTTGATAAAGCATTACAATCTTGAATCTAAAATCCAGAGTCTACCTCCTAATTTCAGCTTGTTTAGCTCTTAGCTGAAGTACAACAAAATTTCAACAAACTAAGGTTGTATTTCAAACGCAAAAATACACAAACATGTAATGCAACCACAAATTGTTTAGCATTCTAAGCAATATGTGGTTTATGGTATTTTTCTGTGTTGCGGGCAAACACGTCGGCGGCAAACCAAGCATGCAAGGCGAGTATGTTTCTCACATCTGTAACATCTTCCCCGTTTGATGCCTTGAACTGTACGGTTTATGGTGTGGGAATCAGTATCAATAAATCCCATCTTTTTAGCAAGTACCTTTGTTTCATCTCTCAATTTTTGCCATCTCTCAATTTTTGCCATTTTTGCTTACGTATGATTGAGCAAGTTGAAAGCTTAGCTGCTTGAGAAAATCTATTTTTCTGTCACATTTTTCACTGCCTCTCAATACGATAATAGCGTAGTTAGTGGCAGCATTTATCAAATTGTAATTGATAACCATTGGCCAACGGTTTGTTTTCTTCAAGCAACTGAATTCTTCACAGCTTTCATCAAGTGTCAACTCCTCCTTCATGCTTATTGTAATCTGTGATAACTGTAGGTTTTATATGGCAGTCCGTAATTAAAATAAAAGAGTGTAAAAAGGACATCATAAGCACATTTTTGTTGAGTTTGGGGACATATGACAGAAGTAGAATTTTGTTATGGTCACACATACCTTAGTGCTTTTAACCTCTCTTCGTTTTGCTGCTTTTAACTGTGATGGTACTTCACGCTGATTAGCCATAGTTGTCCCACTTAGTGTCAGATTTTGCTGCATAAGATTGCACACCAAGCCATGAGAGGTAAAATACCGGTCAATATATATATCTCGACCTGTACCAAAATAAACTGAACACAATTTTATTACAATATCATTGGCGAGGTTTTTATGAGTTACCAAGTCAGATTCCCTTTCAGAATAAATCATGCCTTTCAGAGCAAAACCTGTTGTGGCTTCGCACAACCAAAAAAACTCAACCGCATTTTTTTGGTTCAGCTGGCATGTATGTTCGTCCAGGAATCTTCCCACGAAACCCAACGAGTTGTTCAACCACAGTCAAGGCCTCATTAGGGATGTACATGTTGCGCAGATTACTGTTGAATGTTTCCCATACTTCTCGGATAGCAGCTAATCTATCGTTTCCATGTCTTGCAGGTCGATTACAATAGTTATCGAAACGCATGCAACGTAGTAGAAATTTGAATCGATTCAATGCCATAGTGACTCTATAAAATGGTCTACTGTCAATAGGATCCCACAAGCGATGTAAGTCTGCGTAGTAATCTCTGTCCAAGCCCGCACGAATTATAATAGCAAAACCGGCTTCAACTTCTTGGGATGTAAAGTTTTTGTATACAGAGTTTGGCGACAATTTACACTCATGTCTCACGTCCCTTGCCTCTCTATTCGTCTCACGTACTATCTGATGTATAATTTTAGGTCGGTAAAATATTTTAAAAGCATTCACTTCATGTTCAGGAGCAGCAATAATTTTAGGTTTTTGCGTCAATATATTTCTTTTGTTGAGCCTGCTGGGAAAAGGATTATTATAATACGTTGCATTTCCAGCTGCTATTGCTACTTAAGCTTCATCTTCTGAGCTACCATCATTATCATTAGGTTCTTGATATTCATCACTACCAGCATCTTCATTTTCTAACTCAAACACGTCTATGTCAGAAAGTTCCTCTTCCAAAGAAACTTCGTCATCATCAGTAATAGATTCCGTTTCGCTGCTGCTTGTAGCCTCAGCATCAGAATTGTTGTTCACATCATCAAAAACTGTTTGCAGTTCTTTGATGGCCTCTTGAAACGTAAATCTTCTCTGTCTATCCATAAGTAAAATTCCAGTTATGTTACCCAAGCATTTGTATATACGACAGTTGCAATAAGTCAGTATTTCAAGCCAAGTACAGTGTATGACTATCTACTGATATTGATTCTTTGTTCTAAATTCTGAAATGCACTAATATCTCGGTAAATATTCTGAAATGTACGTATTACTAAGTCTGAAATATAAGAACTGCTGACAGAAACCTAACCTCTTTTAGCCAAGATCAAATCACCAAATGCAGTTGCAAATTTTTTACAAGTTGCTGGCAATTGTGTTGAAACAACATCAAATTATTAGTTGTAGCAACAGTTATTCAGTTACAACAATAGTAACAGTCATTCATAGTAATTTTAAATCTCAAAGGCCCTATGTCTCTGTTAATCTGCTATTGGTTTTATTTGCTGACATATGTCAACAGGTATTCCGATTAAGATAAAACGCAAATAACTCATTGCAGAAACAATTTGGGATTTTGATATCACTGCAGTAGTAAGCTAATAATAAATTTTCCATTGTCAGCGAATGGCGCTGAGCTAGCATATAAGGGGCGAGTGCAATCAAACAAAAAAAAATCGATGTTTGCAAATGTCAATATATGTTCTGATAAGGGTTAAGCCAGTAAAAGCACCGGGCCCAAATCCGATATGCTCGGAATTTATTCTCTATGGAGGCAAAGCACTGAAATCTTGGTTACGTGTATTTTTATCTTCCTGCCTGCATCACCTCAAGATACTCAAGATCTGCAGACAAACTGATGTGGTTGCCATACCGAAGCCCAACAAGCCTTTGGATGGCGCTAGGAGTTATCGTCCTATCTCACTCCTATGTGTTCCATATGAAATCGTTGAACGGTTCATCCATTCCCATGTCGAGCCAATAATTGACCCTCTCTTACCACCTGAACAAGCGTGTTTTCGACGAGGTCGATCAACTCTGGAACAGGCCACTCGCATGAGTCAAGATATTGAGGATTGCTTCGAGGATAAAGAGAAAGCCGATGCTGTGTTTATCGATCTCACAGCAGCATTCGACACCGTATGGCATAGGAGCCTTGCCTGCAAGCTCTTTCGACTTCTGGCCAACGGGCACATGGTTAAGATGATGATGGAGCTTGTCTATAATCGCAGTTGTACCCCTACCAACGGTCGTGGAGGGAAAATCAGGCTGCTACGACTCAAAAATGGCGTGCTTCAAGGTTCTGTTTTCGCTCTACACCTTTTTAACATTTACATCAACGGCCTCCCACCAACAACTTCTAAGCTATATGCCTATTTCGATGATTTAGTCCTAGTGCATTCGGCTGCTGAATGGTCCTCATTGGAAAAGACTCTTAGCCAGGACATGGCAACACTATCATCATACCTCCAAATTTGGAGACTAAAGCTTAACAAAACTAAAACCTTGTCGACATCTTTCCATTTGAACAACAGGGAAGCCATGCGTGAACTAAACATCATAGTTGAAGGAAGTGGCCTGCCCTACAACCAGGGCTGCGAACTCGAACTCGAACTCGAACTTGAACTTGAACTCGAAAGAACTCGATCTCAAACTCGAACTTGAACTCGAACTCGAAAATATTTAAAGCAAGTCCGAGTTAATTAATTTACTTTTCATTTGTACAATATTATTACAATTAAATTTTTTAAAAATTTAATCTTTTTATTGGAAATCAAGGATCTTATGCAGAAAGCAGACTTAAGACAGGCTTTTTCTAAAATTGTCTAAGCCCAACTTAAGTCAAAGATTTCGTGTGCAGAAAGAAGTTTCAGCGTTAAGCATGGCTTAATCAGTTGTTTAAGACAGCCTTTTACAAGTCACCATTGTAGATGGGCTAAATCGCGACTTATGCACGCAATGAGGCAAAACCCTTGTTATCGTATTGCTGTTGCTAAATTTGGGCAATGGGCCTCAGGTAGCTTAAATCAGTAACACGGTTATGTATCATGCCCTATCACTTACTGTAACCGCTTTAACCAAATCTTTTTGCAAACAACAATTTCCATTTGTATCGCATCATAATAACGTACAGCGTGTTGCCTGCCAACATGACGCCACAAAATATATTATATGTATAACAGCAACCTAATAATCCCTTCATAAACTGGGTTTTCAATGACTGTAACGTCATAATTCATTTAGCCGGGCTTTTAAAAGTTTCGTTTGAGTTTAGCTTTTGCATACCACCAAGTCTCCCTTTGTAAGCCCGATTTGTGAAAGCTCGGCTTAAGTTTAAGCTCGACCTAAACTAAGCCTGCTTTCTGCATAAGACCCTAAATGTTTTATGAAAACATTAAGGACACTGAGAAGAACGCTTTAATTAGATTTTACAGTTTTGCAATGTAAATAGTCACAGTAGAGAATGGGTGACCTAATTGAAAGTTAACTTTTTCTTCGTAAACAATGAATCGCAGACATAGACTCCTTGTTTTGATCAAAAGCCCATAATCAGGGAACCTACAATGATTCAATTGTAAATTATTTTTCAATTTTCGCATTTAATGCAAATTCACAATTCACATATTGCCTGGCTTATGGCAACGACATTTGCTTATTACCACAGATGTTTGAACGTAAGTTTGAACGCGCACTTTTACTGCAAACGTGCTTAAGCTAAGTCAATCACTAACTCGAAAAAACTTGACAAATTTTCCCAGAACTCGAACTTGAACTAGCAAAAATGAAAATGTTGAACTCAAACACGTAAAACAAGCTGAACTAGAACTTGAACTTGAACTCGATATAAAAATCGACCGAGTTCGCAACCCTGTCTACAACCCTACACCTACCTATCTCGGGATCACCATGGATAGGACTCTAAGGAATCGACACGACTTGGAAGCCCTACGCAAGAAACTTACATCACGCGTCGCCTTGAACCGTCGATTAGCGGGGACTGGCTGGGGAGCACGTGCAGCAAATTTACGCATCACCACCCAGGCCCTTGTCTACTCCACTGCCGAGTACTGCGCACCAGTTTGGAGTCGCAGTGCATATACACACCTGCTTGACAGACCTATTAATGATGCTTTGCGCATGGTGACAGGATGCCTGAAAGCAACACCTACTGACTATCTTCCAGTTTTCTCTGGCATTCCCCCTGCTGAGCTTCGCCGTAAAGCTGCCGCACTCTCACTGGCACGTCGGTCTTAAGAACCAGCCCATGCACTACATAATTATTTCAACAGACCAATGACAAAAAGGCGCCCTAATTCAAGAATACCATTTGACATCGAAGCGCAAGGCTTGCTGGCTCAAAACATCAATGCTCCAACATGGATCCACAATACCTGGAAAGAGAGCTGGACAAAAAAGATTCACGTCTTCATTCTTTCGTTTCGTTTCTTTCGTTCCTTTGCAGGACCATCACTAACAGGTCATGAACTCAGCCGATCAGCCTGGGTTCGACTGAATCGTCTTCGCACTGGCATTGGACGATTTGGATCTCTTATATATCGATGGGGACTACAACTAGGAGCGCAACCAGGGGGGCCACGGTGCCTTACCCCCCTTTGGTCCCACATAAGATTATGCACAAAACAAGCAATTGCCTGAAAATTTGTTGGAAGCGTTGGGCTTTATGCCTGAGGTTAACACATGAGCTTCAAACTTTCTATAGTATTCTTGATATAAACCAGAAATCACACGAGCAAGTTTTTTTGTACAAGAATCTTGCACCAATACCCAATCGGTGTCTGATGAGGTGCGCAAGAGTATTTTGCAACCTTAATAGCAATTGTAAGATATACTAGCTATGATAGTGACGGGCCAATTCAACTTATAATCCAGCTCTTACAAGACTTTAGCTCCTTCAATAACGCGCTCGCAAATCGATCGATTCGGATGTTCTTCGTGTGTCTCTATCACGGCCAACTCTGATAAATAAACAATCAGGGGAGCTCGGTGTAAATGGAAGATAGCTTGCGATATTACAGAACCGTTAACGATGTAAACCAACTAACAAATCAGATTTAATGTCGACCAACAATACAAGCGGTTATTAAATATGTGGGCTATATTTGTTTCTCCGATCATTTACAACTTCATTTACCACATTCGTTAACTTTAACTTAACAAAACGACCAAATAAACGTAACAAATTAAACCTTGCAAAAGAAAACGTTTCAATTGTACCATTATCGTACCAACTCCGACTAAACAGCAAACTACTGACAGGATTCTGGTACAAAAAATACTCCTAAAGGTAAGATGTCAGTCCTTAATTACAATGAGGTGTAAACTAGAGATGCAAGTAGCAATCATCAATAAGTGAAATACGGTTTAGGTAATTTAATGCGTTGTGCAATACAATACAAGCGCGTTGAAATCAAGTGTCGAACCAAAGGCGTCTTAATCAAGCGTTGTCTGTTCGGGTTCAATTCCAAATCGAAACAACAAAAAGCAGTACAAAATAACATAATGCTAGAGCATTATTGCTCAAAAACCAGTAGCTTGACATAAGTGAAACCAAGTTTTGTGCTTTTTGGAAAAGTTTTAGAAATATTGCTAAGAATAGAGCATGTCTCTATTTTTCCGGCATGTTATTTACCAAATCCTCTTGATGAGCCGAGATTCATAGTTGATGACTCAAGTTTTCTAATTTTAGTCAAAATTCCCTGGACTGTAGACTGTGGAGGAAACAAAACCATTGATTTGCTAAGTGAAAATTCAACATTCTCTGTGGAAAGTTTATTTAGAAGACTATAAAGACCGCGACAAAAGTAGCAGAGCCGCTACAATCAGAAATAGCACAAGTTACGGTAACATTCTCTGGCCTGCAACGTACGCAAAATTCAAGCATGCCTAGGCACTATAAAAGACATACCAGTATTTTTTGTAATTCTGAAAACATCTTTCGCTACTGCATGCTCAAGTTAATGGCCATTGTCCTAATTCTACGCATTCGCGTTTGAAGCGTCGTTGTTCCACAAAGTGGATTGAGAACTATGATGCTGCTTTGTTTTCAAGGAGTTTTATCCGGCGGTTGCTGATTCTCTTGATTAACTGTCAGAATCAAGAGATTGAGAAGTTTTTGGAAGGGCTATGCCTTATTTGAAAGTTGGGTTTTTGGCTAGCCCAGAAGTTATCAATGCTACACTGAAACTTTTCTAAATAGTTGCAAAAAAGCTACAGGGCATCAATATATTACTTTGACTGCATTAGATGCTACGAAAACCCAGTTGCAAAGATATGATAGAGGCTTTTTGGGACAATGAAGAAATATTTGCTGGACTCTTTAGACATGCCGAAGGTGTCTAAATTCATACCCATACCTCGAATTGTGAATCGGCAAGCCAATAGAAAAAATTCACTAGCTGTTTCACCATTGCAGTTTTTCAGGCGTTCTGTCTTATTGCCTATTATTGACACAGTGCTTGAGTAACTCAGCGAAAGATTTCGCTTTGACCTTTTTAATTGCATAAAACTCCAATTTTTGATACCATCTGTCATTGTAAAGCAGGGTTGTCCAAACTTTTTTCACGGAGGGCCGCATTGCTGACATTTAACCTTCGTCCGAAGGCATAGGTACAATTGCAATTTTTTCAATTTTGATTAGCGATAATTTTATTGTTATAAGTTGTAGATACCTGAGATTTTCTGACATCTCTACATTTTTGCATTGGTTTATTCGAGAAAACTTTTAACCAATATGTCTACGCGTTCCTGGTATATTGGATGAAGTTTTTCTTACACTCATAACGGGCGGCATAGGTACAATTGTACCACCATACACCTTTTGTTTGGAATGAATGCAAAAATACTTAATCATAATTTTTTAAAGATGTTATTTTGTTAAAACAACGCAAATCAATCATTTTATTTACAACATGAAGGAATGAGTTGAGGAGGAATAGTTTATTCATTTTCACAAATGATACACATCGTTTTAGATACTGAATATCGTTTAGATATTGATTCATACAGGCTGCCCGCAAACCACACAGCTTTTCCTGATTTTTTGTTGTTTCCTCTTCTGGTATCGGCATATACAACAACTGCCAACGATCGGAGTGGGTCCACAACTGCCATGAGGAGCACGAGCAACCGCATCATTTTCTCGTGGCGTCACAATTCGTCGTCAAAGCACCATTTCCACTGCGCCTGGAAAAAAATGGTTCCTAATCAACATCCGATTGTTACTATAAGCTTCCATCGATGGCCTTAATAGCATATTGGTAAGCTCTTTGAGGAACTTTCTTCATTAATCCTTTTCCCTAAACCTTGCGTTTTGCTCTCTATAGATGACGTAGCATGCCAAGCCAGTGACGTCAATCATATTGTAAAATAAAGCCAGCGGCCACCACAATGTTGGTCACTTCACAGTGTACTCGCCCAGCATTTTGTCCATAGTATCAACACTGCCTTTTGTTTTGATGTAGTATTTTATTATCTCTAGCTTGGCTGATGGAGTTACCTCAACCTCTCTAGACATGTACATAGATGACAAAAGCATGACTGCTTTCTTCTTCTTGGGCACATATGAACAGACTGTTGCATCACAATGGTAGGCAAAATTGGTTGAATAAACAGGTCTTTTCTTGGTAGGTTGCATGTTGCTTGGTAGAAATCTTTTGTTTTTTCTGACAGTACCAAATAAAATCATGTTTCAAGAGTTCAATACCTTAGCTAATTCCATGGTTGTTAAAAAGTTATCCGTTGTGACATTTCTTCCAGAGCCTTTATACAAACTGACCAGGTTCAGAACCGTTTTTTCGCCCACGTTTACTTGTCGGGGACCATCGGTTGGTTTTCCAGTGCAAATTTGACCTTGCAGTGGGTATGCGTTTGATGCATCGCAAGCCCAGAAAACCTTGATGCCATATTTAGCAGGTTTAGATGGCATGCACTGTGTAATTTAGTATTGCCTCTAAACGGAAATAATTGTTCGTCGATGGTGATGCATTCATAAGGCTTGTAGGCTTTTTCCAAATTTCTATTCAAGATAATCCATATGCCTCGTATCGGTGCGGTCTTATTTGTTTGCGCACGTTCTGCGTGGGTGTTTTCGTTTTCAAATCTAATAAATTTGAGCATCATTTTTAGCCGGTCACGAGACATAGCTGCACATATAAGAGGCAAAGCATCACCACTGCTTATATTGTCCAGATTCTCTTTGTTTTGTCTGTGTACACCAGAAGCAATCAGAATGCCAATAAATGCGAGCAGCTCAGCTTCAGTAAATGGCTGGAATGTTTTTGATGGTGACCGTCCGGAAGCAAAAGGAAACCAGTTCAGCAGATCATTGTTGAAAGCATCACCCACTCTTTTGCCCTTTCAATTTGTTTCTCGTAATATGATGTCACAAATCTCTGGTGTGATTATTGACTTGAATAACTAATTTGATGTAAACAGATTACTGGTTGCTGCAGGTCCACCTCTTTGACGCAAAATGTGCGAAATCTTGTTTGTTCGCTTGGTAATGGATTGCTACCCCATTCTGTTTCATCCTTTGCTGTCCAGATACTACTGACGCTTTGAGACAAAGTATCATCCTCAACACTTTCATCGGAGTCATATTCTTCTTCTTGCTCTATGATCATTTCTTGCTCGATGTCTTAATCTTCTGGAATGCCGATACCACCATTCGCTGCTGGAATGTAGTTTTGGTCTACTGATACAACATATGAGTCTTCCTCGTATTCAAAATGCGATTCTTCAATCATTTGCCTCAATTCATCATCTGTATATCTGTAAAAAAATATGAAAATAAAATCACATAGAACAATTTGTCGATAAGGAAGAGTATAAAATTAATCTAGAGACCGTATCATACTAACCTTCGCCCTTGTCAATTTTGGTTACTAGATCCAGCTCCACGTGCACTCATAATAATTGAGTAAATCAGTAAAAATCAACAGCTTCCTATAATATAATTAAAATATCTCGTAATGTAAAACATGTAAAGCAACCTGGAGATGATATATCGTGAATGGACCAGTCATCAGTGGCACCAAGAAGTATGATTTTACAAAACCTTCCGATATTGATACTGCAGCTCCGTAGTGCTACTGCTACAGGTTATGGACAGTACCGAACTAGTGACTAGGTAAAGGCTAACAAGCTATAAACTGGTAACTGGGTAACTACTGTACGGTAAAAAAGCTTTGAAAACTGTATGAAATAACTGTAACTACTGTAAGGGCTGGCTACTGTAAAACTGGCTAACCAGGCTAGCCTAAGAGGCTAAAAAGCTTATTTAGAAGGAAAACAGTTACTGCTTTGCATAATCAAGCTCTAATAGGCTAGAACAGTCAAACCTCGGTTTTCGAACGTCTCGCAGTTCGAACAATTTGGTTTTCGAACGGAAAATTTGAGATGAAAATCTCTCGGTCCTCGAACAAAAATTCGGTTCTCAAACAACTCAAAAGAAAAATTTACCTAAACCAAGTGCGGCCCGCGAACACTTTTGAAACTTTAGTAAAGCTGATTTACGATGATAAGTGGAAAAAACAATTGTCGTGTTGCATAAGCAAGAAAAAGGTATTACATGCCACGTTGAAAAGAGCCTTTGATAGTTTGTACAGACGCATTTTCCGTCCAATTAGAGGGTGATAAACTTTTTGTTTATTTGGAGACCATCGTGTCCACGCGCGGTATAAGGTCAATGTAAAAAGGTCTCGTATAACATGATGCTGACGCAGGCTATTGCAAGATCCTGAGCACTGACGCTGGGCCACATATACTTGGACAATGCGGCCCTTGACCGACTCTTCAATCTTCAGTGCGGCCCTCGCAACGCCTTTTTTAATAAGTGCTGCCCTCAGCTAGCTTCCATGACCGCGATGCGGCTCGCAGGCCAAAACAATTGCCCACCCCTGGTATAGTGTAACCAGGTAAATAAGTTATTCTTTTATGAGAAAATATGATTTGGCTTTCGAACAAATCGGTTTTCGAACAGCCTTCCAGAACGAATAGTTTTCGAAAATCGAAGTTTGACTGTATTTGTAGTTCTGGTGGCTTTTAACTTTTTGAAACGTTTCTTCACTTAGCAAAACTGCGCATCGCTAGCCTCTTGCATTACTATACATGTAAGACCTTGTGACCACTAGGCTGTGACAACACTATTGTTCTAGCAGTTGCTAGACTTAGTGCACCTGCGACAACCACCACTCATTCACTAGTGATACGGCTTCGCTGAGCACTGACAGACCTTCCACCAAGTGGATCTAGTATAGATCCCGCAAGTGTGGCGGTCTAAGCTATGTTTAATAAAAGCCTCTAGCTTCTTGTCGGTCACCAACTGCACTGAAGAGACCTGATAGGTCGAAACAGTGTCACTGTCTACGTTGTAATTTGTTTTTAGCTATCAGCGCGACTTTTGCAAGTTTAAATTCCTGATGTTCCTTCATGTCAATCATGTCATTTTTGTTTTTATATAGTGATGTGTGAGATATCACCACTGCTCTGAGAAAAGGTGGATGGTAAAGATGGCAATGGAAACGGTTTGACTAGAGACCACAAATTGAAAATATTCCCCAACAGTATATAAAATGAGCCACCAGTAAACAAGGTGTGATGCAGAAAAATAACCTCATACAATAATTGTGAATTGCTGTTTTTAAGTAAGGTAAGTTGACCGCTATGCTGCTCGACTTATGTGGTAAGCGGTTTGTTGCGGTAATTGAAGTATATTGTTTAAAATATCAACTTGCGGAAACGAATTTATTTATTAAGAAAAGGTTTCTACAATTGGATTACATAAATCAGAAGGAAGAACTTGCCAAAGAAAAGAAGATATTACATGGTACTTCAAAAATTATTCTTGTAAAGCGTTGAGAGCATGAACAAGCAGCACGTCCAGCTTTCATGTGCCGGACGAGTGAGAAATGGAATAAGAAACCCATTTGAATTCAAGAAAGACTGCGAGATGACCTGTAAACTTACAAATGTAAAAGGTAGAAGCGATATTTTCAACTTGTTACCAGAAATTCGATTTGAATCAACAAATTTTGAAAGAATAGTTCTAAGATCTGGTCAGTTAGTAGATGAGTTCATTTTATGAACTAATGTGATTTTTATGAATTTTCAGAAATAAGGTAGCCTATTAAAAATTAGGCCTACCACATATGACTTTTTTGTAATAGTAGGGCTATATTTAGTTCTAAAACCTCTGGCTGCGCGTATATTGCTTGGTCATAGCGTAAACGTAAACCATTTTGAACAAGAAACAAATCAATTGTTCTTATTATTTAAATAAGGCAACGTTTTTTTGATTTTTAGTTTTCTAACGAAAATTGGTACAAAATCCTCATATTCTATTAATGTTTTACAGGACCTTATGTTGCATGAAACAATTTTGCTAGCAATTTATAAATAATTTTGTAAAAATAAATTTAGTAATTCTCGCTCTTTAATAATAAAAGAAATAAGGAATAGATAATAAACTCCAAAGTTTGAAAAGAAATTGAAAAAGTGCACGAGTAGAAAATATAGCGATTTCTCTTGAAAATAATTTTAATTTTGGTGCCGGGTCCGAGAAATGTAAGAGTATACATTTTAATAGTGGAGTGACAGGAGTTGGAGCAAATAAAAGTAATTTATCTTGAAGAGAAGGTTGTAAACTAAAATTTAAACTTTTTTGTTAGAGGCAGTGTTTCTGTGCAGCATTAAGAGGATGACATGTAGGGAACAGAAATTTTTTGAACAAACTAATTAGTTCCAGGTCCAAACCAAACGGTTAGTTTTTTTATTTTGATTAAATTTTCCTAAACAAACTGATTCAGAATGTAAATGATACTGAAGCCCCAAAATGTTTACATAGGCCAAACCAAAGTAAAACATGATTTTCAAAAATATACACAAAGGACTTTTAGACCTTATTCAAATAGAGTTACAAAAAAGAATTAACTAGTTTATACAAAAAAGAAGTTTCGAGTGTGGGCTATATTATTAATCCCCTTGAACGTAAAAATGATAGCCACAAATGCTTTTCCCATGACCATAATTATTATCATTTCATCAGATTTTAATAAAATTGAAAATGTTAATTTAAAAGACAGATGAGTAAGCATGTTGCTGTTGTTAACTAGAGTTATACTTTTCAAAAGATGGCAGCGGCAAGGGCATTCAGAAAAATTGAAGAATATCCATTTCAACAATCTTTGACTCAAGTGCTAAAAAAACTCTGGATGAATGTTATCAGGCCCAGGTGTCTTGCCTGGTTTGAGCTTTTTCAGAGATAATTTATATTCATTACTAGTTGTTACTTGGCAAAAAAGCCCATCTTCTGCACTAGAAGACTGACAAAATGAAAGCTGCTTGTCTTTAATGTGTGCGTTTGCCACATTTAATCACAAGACTCGCTATTGTGTTGGCCAATCACGAAACACTCTATTTAGAATAGTGTTTCTTAACCCTTTGCGGTCGGAATAAATTTTCCCTGGTTGCCGTCGCTGGTCGTATTTATTGATTTTATTGTTTTAACTTGTTTACGTAATTATTCTCGGTTGTTTTATGTTTTTCTCTTTAGTTTTACTACTTCTTTTCTGTAGGCAATCAAACAAAATATAGATGAAATAATTTATTACGTCATTATGACGTCATTGGCACAGAAAATTCCCCAACTAGCAACAATTATCTGTACTGTTGTTCATTGTGATACTTTTGAAGCAATTTATCAGGATGCATTCCAGGTTGCCTTGCACACGTTTCGCAGTGATAAACAGTTTGAATGCGTTTTACTTTCCTGTTGCTGCACACTGCACAATTTTTTGCTTTACCATTTGAGATTTTTTTGTAAATTGCCTTCCATGCAGACGCTCACTTCCCTCTGTAATGGAATTTCTCCCACGCTTTCTGGCGTTTTTTTTCCGAATCCTTCCTACCCACTGTCGGACAAGATTTTTTTGAAACGGCTTAGTGTGTGACATTTTTCAGTCCTTGTTACCTCCTTCTAATGTTGTATAAAATAAAGCTGTTGACGATAGCTACTTCAAATATCAAAAAGAACATTTTTCTCCACCATTTTGCAGTTTTTTCTCAAAAAAGCATAGCTTTCACAGTAGTGATCGGCCTTGTCGACTCCGCCCATGTACTTTGTGTATTGTGATATTACAACAAGTTTTGGTATGGTTGTTGAATCGCCATTGCCCAAGATAGGTTTTTCACCTTCACACCCTGCATTGAATACGGATGATAACATTGTTACCACCCGTTCGTCCTTAGACTTTGACACAAACCATACCAAACACCTGCCTCCACCTACTTCTCGAGACCAGCTAACTTCCTTATCACATGTGCTTTACTTAACTGAGACGCATTATTACCATGACAACTACACGACTTTGCTGCCATTTTAAGCCAGGCAAATAGCGATTGCCTTACGACCTCCCTAAAGTCGATTTTAAAGTAAGGCGACCTATATTCGCCTTACGACCGCACTGACAACGTACGATGAGGCGACCTATACTCGCCTGACGACCGCAAAGGGTTAACTTGTTGAAGTAGCAGACCACCCGATCAATTTATCATAGCACTGCAAAAGCCTATATCATAACCAGTTACATTTTCTATATGTGAATTTCAAGTGGATTAAATTATCATAAGGTGATAAAGAACTGCCTTGATTGATTGATAAAAGATTTTATTTCAATTAACACCAGAAGAACCAAGTACGTCAATTGACATTTTTTAGATTTCAAATGCTGATAAATTGGCCCAATTGCAATATTTTCTTTTCATTTTTGCTAACTTTTATTTTTTCTATGAAGTGCTTAACTCAGTTTAATTTTAACGCTTTAAGTTGTTCAGCTGTAAAATAATCAGTAGTACTTTTTTTTTTTTTATTGTAGGCACAAAAACAAGAACACAAGAATAAAAACAGCGACAACGCATAATACAATGTCTAAATGTAGCTAGACCATTTCTTGTAATGAAATTCCAATTTATTATGTTTCTTAGCAATACAGTGTTCTGATTTTTTTGTGGATGTAATTGCGTTAAAGTAGTGGGGCATATTGGGTGTTGTATTCGAATGTTTACACCGGTAAATCAAGAATCTTGCTAATAAGAGCATGTAGTTGACTAATGGGTTATTAGCATATTGTGTGTGGAACCCAAACAGTTTATGAAAATTATTCGAAGGGACATTAACCCATTTGTGCCTGGCGTCCTATATGTAGGACGCCTACTTAATTTAGGATTGCTCTTCGTATATTATATTTTTGAATATAGCTGAAGTTGGACTACATTTATGAGCAAATTTGACACATATGACAGTAGTATTTTTAAAAATTGCTTTATCAGGTGAGACGTGACGCCATTTTGAAATCGTCTGATTTCGCTTTTTTGAAAATGTTGAGAGTGCATATAGAGTTGAGCCAATAATTACGCATTTCCAAAGAAGTACTGAAAAAATTGTCAAGTGTATTTATTTATTAGTAATTCTTCTGTTTTATGGTGAATCTTAAAATTTTTCTGAACTTATAGTTTCCGAGAAATTTTATTTGAAACATTGGCGTCCTACATATAGGTCGCTAGGCACACGTGATAGCAAAATGTGCGCCGCTGCGAGTATGTTCAAGTAGAGTTTGCAAGTCGCTATTCTCACGCACTAGAAACCATAATCTCCAGCAGCGATCCCACGCTATTGTATTTACTAAAACAATCAAATAGATAATTAAATTTTTAAATAGATAAATAAGACTTGCAAATACGTGCTTTCAAGTCTTCTAATCAAATCCTTTCATCTGATTCTGCTATTGAACTCCTTTTTTTTTTAAATCCCACCTGCGCTCAGCATCAAAAAGTTTATCAGTATTGCCAAAGATAACACCGCTTTTTTTCTTTCCGCCATAGAAGCCATCAATCTAACCCTGATCATTAACGCCTACTCGCTAATCAGCTCTTCTATATAATATAAATCTCTTTATATCAAATCCGGTCTTCTTGTGTTCATTTATAGTTTACGTTTTTCGCAATGAGTGTTAGAAATTTGTGACAAAACTTGTTTGATCAGAAAAACTTTAGTCAGAAAAGCCGTAGACAAAGGCAGAATTTTGTTTATAAAAAATAAGTTATGGTGCGTGATTGTTTTCGATATTTCGAGTACAAATGTAGGTGACCAAAATGTAACACTGTACATATTTTTTCTAGATGAAATCTTCACGTTTTTATGGTAATTGTAGAAATAAAACCCCTACATCATTGAGTAGAATATTAGATTTAGCAGAGGAAAATGCTTTGCCCTACCGCAATGAAGATGACCAATTTTCGGTAACTGTACTTCCACCAACAAATGCCACAGGTTATATTACAGACGAAGACTCAGGAGATGAAGATGGAGCAGGAACGATTAACAATTTACCAGGAAGCATGCTTTTAGCTCCAGCTCTAATTGATGATAGCAGTTGTAAAAATGTCGAAAATATTGATGAGCCAGAGGGGCCACCAAACAAACGAAAGAAGCAAACTGACAAGCCAAAACGAGACTGGGTCAAAACAGATCTGAAAAGTGAGTTGCCAGAGTGGACGTCAGATGATGCCAAAATTGAAGAATTACGAAACAAAAACTTGACCCCCAAAGGATATTTTGAACTATTTTTTGATGATGAAGTTTTGAATTTAATCGTAGATGAGACCAATCGGTATGCTTCCCAAAAAAATCGAAACTTGACTGTTGATAAGCATGAAATAAAATGTTTTATTGGCACGTTATTTTTATCTGGATACCTTGCTCCAGCAAGACGAAGACTTTACTGGGAAAATGCTAGCGACACGCACCACGACCTTGTTACCAATGCTATGAGAAGAGACAAATTTGAGGCAATTTTTACCAACTTTCATTTAGCTGATAACAACTGCTTAGATGAAGAGGATAAATTTGCAAAACTTAGACCACTAATAAAACTTTTGAATCAAAAGTTCCAACGTCACTCACCAAACGAAGAATTTTACAGTTTTGACGAATCAATGTGTGAATATTACGGGCGCCATGGATGTAAGCAGTTTTTGAGAGGTAAACCGATACGTTTTGGTTTTAAAATTTGGTGTGGAACTACGCCGCTGGGATACTTGATTTGGTTTGATCCGTATCAAGGAAAATCAGCATCATCTCGACCGCAAGATAACGGATTAGGGCTTGGAGGAAATCTTGTCAGCCATTTTGCAGATGTTCTAACCGGATGTGGTAGAAAGTTTTTCCACCTATGCTATGATAACTTTTTCAATAGTGTGAAACTCGTTACCATGCTAAAAGACAAATTAGTAAAAGCAACTGGTACAATTCGTGAAAACAGGACTGAAAAATGTCCACTGACCTCAAACGATGCTTTGAAAAAGCAAGGACGTGGAAAGTTTGATTTCAACACTGACACCAAAAACGACGTCCTCGTTTGCAAAGGAATGACAATAGTGTGGTAAATTTATGCTCAAATGCTGCTGGGGTCCATCCCATATCTAAAGCCTCTCGATATTCTTCTTCTGAAAAGAAGCGGGTGCAAATTGACCAACCTTTTTTGATCAAGCTCTACAACGAACATAGGGGAGGTGTGGATAGAATGGATCAAAATGTTTCAAAGTATCGAATTGGTTTGAGAGGTAAAAAGTGGTACTGGTGTCTGATTTCATATATGCTCGATGTTTCCATCAACAACGCCTGGCAATTACAGAAAATTTGCAACAATGAAAATCCCATGGATATGCTTCAATTTCGACGATATATTGTTAGAACGTATTTGTCTCAATATGGCAAGCCGCCTGAAAAAGGAATGCGGGGAAAACCTCAAGATGTTTTATCGGATATTCGTTATGATGGATATAAGCATTGGGTAATACCGCAAAATGGATAAACAAAATGCCGCCACTGTCACATGAAAACTACAACTAGATGTGAAAAATGCGATGTTGGCCTGCACGTAAAATGCTTCAAAGATTATCATAGTCTGTAATGTCTTTTCTGTGATTTTCGTACATAGAGAACTGTTTTGAGAACTCTAAAATGCTCTTACCAATTTCATGTTTAGTAAAAACTTTGTTGTGCTTATTTGGTTACTCATCGAAATCAAGACTTCAATAAAATACGCTGATGGTTGTAACATTATAGCTTCGAGCGAAACAGACAAAGTAAGCAATAAAACCTGATTACACAACACGTACGCGTTACGCTCAGTCGCTCACGCATCTTCCACTTTGCTAACGGATTTGCCTAGCCTCCAACATGTAGGACGGCTTTTATCTCAAAAAGTACGCAAAAAGTTTTAAAAGAATCAATCGGAAAAAATTTTATACATGTTCACTAAGCAATCTTCAAGTTTTTATAAAAATATCTTAAGTATTTCAACCTTCGGCACAAATGGGTTAATACGAAATCTAGCTAGAATCCAATCAAATACATCGTTCCAAAAAGCTTCCGTAAATAAGCTTGCAATTTTGAAACAAAATCTGCAATGGTGCTGTTCGGACCTTGAAAAAACATGTTCATTTGGTTGAGAGTGTCAAAAATATCTGATAAGTAAGCCAGCCTCGAGAGAAACTCCGTATTCGACAAATCGTTCTTAAAATTAGGATTTCTTTTTTCATAAAATTCAAATAACTCATTCCTCAGTTCAAAAACCCTTCTTGTCACATTTCCGCGTGACAACCAACGTACCTCTGTATGAAAGAGCAGACATGTATGATCAGAACCAAGATCAGCACAAAGCCTTGCAAATAGTATTGTATTCAACGCTGATGTTTTCACAAAATTAACGATCTTGACGATTTGCTGTAAGCATGAAAGCAGTTCAGGAGATAACACTTTGGCACAAAGTGCAAATCTGTGTATAAAACAGTGGGTAAAAATGATCGCAGGCGAAACAGCTTTTACGTAAGATTGAAATCCTGATTTTCTTCCAAGCATAGCTGGGGCACCGTCGGTCGTACAGCCAACCAATTTTGATCACTCTAAACCATTTTTCTGGAAGAATTCATCCACGATATTATAAATATCTTTGCCCTTCGTTGTACCAGGCACTTCATTACTCATTAGCAGTTCAGTTTTAACTATGTCATTTTCTGTGAACCTGACATAGACAAGCAATTGACTGCAGTTGCTGACATCGGTTGATTCATCGAGTTGCATAGCGAACCCATATTTTGAAGCTTTTACTGTGGTAGTCACTTGATCAGAAATGTCGTTGGACATGTCATGGATCCGACGTCTCACCGTATCATTAGAAAGCGATACAGAATTCAATTTGCCAACCTCCTTTTCTTCTATTAAATTGCGAACCAGTATTCTTGTTGCAGGTAGAACAAGGTTTTCAGCAATAGTGTGAGCTTTCATATTTTTGGCAATTAGTAAAGATACTTCATAAGAAGAATGTAGAATCCCAGTACTCTTCTGGTAGCTCTGGCTAGTCTGGTCCAAACGCTGTCTTTTCACGTTTTCACCTAACCTTTAAAAGTAACTCTTATCTCGATCTTTCTTGACTGAGTGGTTTGACTCAAGGTGACGCTTGAGAAGACTAGGTTTCATTGCTGAATTAGACAGAGTTTTCATGCATATCACACACTGGGGAAGGCATTCTCCTCTGTGTTGAACAGAAACAAAACCATATTTT
The DNA here is from genome assembly GCA_963675345.1 of Trididemnum clinides. Lineage (NCBI taxonomy): Eukaryota > Metazoa > Chordata > Ascidiacea > Aplousobranchia > Didemnidae > Trididemnum > Trididemnum clinides. Next base: position 51,360,363 of record OY776284.1, on the reverse strand, counting down.
ATGTATTCCTCATTATACTTTCTCTTCGACATGTTGACACAGATAAAATTTATACAAATTGACAAAACAATCCTTTTGGAAAATTGTAAAATTTTTAGATCTACAGATCGAACGAAAAAAGTTAGAGTGTAAACTATTTCTACTTATTTTGACTTGTGCTATTCTTTGCGTTTGTATTTCTGCTTTCTACTTTCTGCTTGCTTATATCGAGTTAGCTTTTTCACTTACCGCACTCCTTTGGCTGCCTAAACTCAATCAGCGGAAAGGCCACTGTGATGCAACAACTTACTGACAATTACGCAAGCAATGAACAACAAACCATCAGCTCGTCAATATGGTTATTTTACTCGTCAATACCGTAGTGTCATTCTACTAGCTTGATTGTGACATCACATTATCGATAGTGATGTTTTTCGTTACAAATCAAATCACGGGAGTTGTGTTTAAGTGCGACTGTGAAATTTCTGTAACAATTTCTCTGCGCAGTCAAGCAATTAGGTTATTTATTGTATCTCTAATAAAAGACGCAACGAGGCAAGCGACGCGGTAACGGATACCCTGCTGTGACATAATAATGGATGCTTGTTATGTAAGCCGTAAATTTTAAGCCCTGTAGACGGAGATAACTGGCATTAAAAAATATCCACATTTGTGGACACTAAATTCTATAAACCGCTAAAGGGTTAAAGAGTTGAACAAAGGTCTCGGTACCACCAAAAATAGCTTCGCGTACCACTAGTGGTACGCGTACCACAGGTTGAGAACCTCTGATCTAGAAGGACCAAATACGTTAATTGACACCAGATGCATTTTTTTTCATTAATATCCAAGCAAACAAGAAACAATGCGAGGCAAAACTACCAGCTTTTACTGTCAGCTACACAAACGATTACCAAACAAAAAGAAAAACAATAATGTTGGCACTTACGCACACCGCACATCGCAGCGCAGACAAGCGGGTAAATGAGCGCGCGATAGTTTTAACCTGCAAAACTTTGGTGAGCGAGATTAGACATCACGTGGTGAGAGATGTACGTTATCCTACATTCTCAAGGATCCCTAAGCTGTATGTACGTGTGTGTTACTTCTCTTTCTTGGAACAGAGGCTCAACGTAAAATGATTATTCAGGTCCCATCACAAACCCAATGTTCCGGTTCAAACCTCGATTGCGATGATTCTAGAAAAGAACCAATAGGATAACTTGGTATTACATTGACGAATGATTTTGATCTGGTATTTTCTATACTTTCAGTATATAAAAGCAGAAAAAAAGGAAGATTACTTGAAAATACTGTAGTTTACTACCCCTGGCTTAGTTCTTATTTGACTGACTTGACTTCTTCCTCTACTATCTTCCTTGAGCCAGGTGCATGACTAATGTTCGATGAAAAATAAAGTTCCAGAAACCGAACTATCTTATCACTGTTGGCCGTGTTCTGTTTGTAAACGAATCTCAATATTTAGCAGACCAAAACATTTCTTATAAAATGACCACCGAAATAGGTCATTTTGGCTAAATATTTCATTTATTTTAATGTGCATCATTTGACATTTGTCGCTGCGTTTCTTGCCAAGAAGTGGTTTCCTAAATGCACGAGGGTGGAAAGGTGGAAAGGTGGAAATTTTTTTAAGCTTGAAATAGGATAAGAAAACAATTTTCGATCTCGTATTTTTCCAAATTGATTTTTTTTGATGAAATTTTATATCTGATTACAACTTTTTGCAATCACTTTAGGCTACTAAAAGCATACTTTTTTGTTTGTCGTCATGAGTGTTGCAAAGGGGTAAACTGCTAGCCTAACTTGTCACCACCCACAAAGAAAACAATATTTGTCTCATGTCTATTTGGAATAAGACGTGAATAATCTTAAGCTTTGACAAGAATTTGTGCTTGAGAAATAATTGTTTTATCTATGCAAAAATAGATGAAAATCTTAATTAACAAGGTTGGTTTAGTCACTCAACTATAGACAAAAAACATCTGCGTCATATCATCTTGTTTTTACAAATAGAGTTCGAAATAAAACATCACAATTTGGCGCTTATTAAGCTATTTAACTGGAATGGTTTTAAGCGCCAGAACAATTTTTAATCATAAACAAGAAAATTCAGTTTAATGTTTCATTTTTCAGAACACTATTGTTGCTGTTGAGCTAAGAGTGGTTACGTACTCAGACTCATTGCAGCCCGTTGCACTTTTTATAATTGCGAGCGACTAGCAGAAAAACCTACCACATTTAAAATCGTTACAGTGACAAGGATGTGCAGTTAGACAAGTGGTTAAAGTGAAAGTTTTTGGGTTAAAAAATAACTAGTGTTTTACGCAAAAATTGTAAAGTTTGTAATTTCAGTTCAAATTTAAAATTGTAAATTTAGTAATCAATATCCAAAATGTCACAGACAGGCGACACTGTGCTTTATTGTCAAAGATTTTTAAAAACTTAGAGAATCTTACACTGCAGCTGTACGAAATGCCAAGAATCATCGCAAACTAAGTAGACACAATCATGCGCCCACTTGAAAGTTCGTAAGGCTATGGGTCAAAATGCTTTCTGGAGTTCGAGCACTCCACGGTCTTTTAGGAAACTTCCGCTTCAGGGCTGACTCTGCAGCCCTGAAGTTGTTGATAGATCTCCAGCCAAAATAGATCTTATTCAACAAGTTTGCATTTTCTACCTTCCTGACATTTGATGATTATTTTGAAAAAAAAAAGAAAAGCTATCATTATTTCCTCTAGCTACTCCATTTTAAGCAAAATTGTTTATTTTTTAATTTGCAGCAAATTATTTTGTAGTGATTATTGGGGTAAAATAGTTTTAGTATTAAAGATCTTTGACCCTGGTGGTTTTGTAGGAGGCTCTTCTATTTAATTGTTCATTTATGATTCCAAAGCATTTTTTGGCAAATATGCAAAATTGATTTTTAAGTTTTTTACCGTTTCAAATACCATCAAAATTAAAGCAAATTATAATGTTCGGTTTAGAATGGTGCAGGACTGAAGGTGCTCGAAAGCAATACTGCCATTAACACAGGACAAGAAATCAAATAGTGGTAGAACAATAAAAATCAGTTTGCTTTTTTTGAAGGTAAGCTACTGACAAATACTACGTTGTTGCAATCAACTAAGTTATTTATCGTAAATTTTTCCTCATCTGATTAAGTGCTAGGTGAAGAGACGTGATCAAATACGGCATTTTACTATTTGGTTAACCTACAAACATGACTTTTTATACTTATGTTTCAAGAAAAAGGCTATAGCTTAATACTAGTCGTCTGTTACACAATGTGATGTTCATCGCCGTAGCTGTGAATTGAAAAAGTGGGACCGAGTCGCTTTTGAAGCTCAAATCTATTCCCAAATCTTATTTGAAATCGCGAGGACATCGGCAAACATGCAATGTCTACGCCTCATATGTAGTTCTTACTGGCTGAGCTATGTGTAATTGTTATGCCATGGGACTGGCTCAGCTTCATTAACAGAACCAGTACCGACATATCAGTAATTCTGTGGTCTCGATGTCCAGCGCTTTGCAACAATGTCATGCCGATTAGTCTGACATCTTGATTTTTACACTGCGCTCGGTGAATGTTTCAACTTGAATCTCGCTGCTTGATTGCGAGCTTGTGATAGAAATGCACCGTGAGTTACTGGTAACTCCGATGCTGATCTCAATAAAAGCTCTTCGCTGTATAATCGCGAAAGTTTTCCCTTGACCGGAGAATAAAAGTATTCGGCAATACGATACAAATCTTTGTGCCCTAGTAGGCAAAAACCATGGGTGTTATTAGGGGCCGAAATTTACGAAAACATACAGTATTTATAAACGACACCTTGGAATAATTTAATGAAAGCAACTCTGTTAGTCGCTAATCTCACTTTGTACAAAGACGTTGTTTTATCGATAAGCGGCAAGTCCCACAGTTATTTAAAAACTTTTCATATACGTTTATGGAATTAAAAACCCTTTTTCGTGAAAGCAGTTTCAGAGTAAATTGCCGCTTTGCCAAGTCTTTCTGATAAAATTTCAAAAAATCAAAACAGAGCAATTTTCGCGTAAATAATCCCAATATTCTGAAATGCTTTGGCTCAAAGTGAATTTTGGTTCTTACTGAAAAACAATACAAATGTATTCTCAGAAATTTTCAAAATTTTTCACGAATTTAGTTCGGTCTTTAAAAAATAAAAAGAAACATGAAGATTTTACCCTAAAACCTTCTATCATCACTATGTTTTGGAGTTCATCTCCGAAAAAATACGAAAAAACGGTTGTTTTCGCAATTTCAAGAGCAAAAAACCCAAAGTTAATTTTAGATATTCCAAAGATTTTTCCCAACATCTTTTCCTATACTAAATTTCCAAGAAACTCTCAATTTCCAAAACCTTGAGATGAATTGCCAAGATTGGCTGCTGTTATTCAGATACAGCTACAATTTGTTTCGCTTTCCGTCTAAAATGGCCACCATGTTCAACTGGCCGTTTTGTACAAACCGCACACCCTTTGCTACACCACTGATAAACAAGTCATCATTTTTATCTGCGACCCGAACAGCATGTACAAGATAAACGCTGTCGTCAATCAAAAAACAAATATTTAATGTTTTGTTAGCGAATTGGAACTTTATACCGCTTGATTACAAAACGCGCGTTTAGGGTTACGCTGCAATCGCACCGCTCCATCCAATTCTGCACACTTTCTGAAATTTTTGGTACATCCGGTTTAAAATTTATGAAACAACAGATTTTACACCATGAGCGTTGTTAAACTCTAATATCACTTTAAATGATTTCAATATCAATAAAAATTGCTTCATAATAATGGCACATATTGTTAACATGTTAACATTGCTAAATGGCTAAACAAATAAAATAAACATACCAATTTTGTTGATCAAACACCAGCAGATGTAATGAATATCAGAAATAGATACCAAATTCCAATTGGTTGTGCGACAGGTAATACAGGAAACTTTTAAATCTTTAGTTGCAATTACTCTAGCAGAATAAGCACCGTTATGAATGACAGGCGCAAATCAGTCTAGGGGCTGTTCACAATTGATATGACTCTTTTTTACTAAATTGTTAATCCTTCTCCCCCATGTGACGCATTATGACGTTATTGTGTTCCCCTCATGTGATGTGTCATGCCAAAAAGTGCTCAATAACCATGACTCTTATTCTCCTCTCCCTTTATACCACCAATATGCCGGTTTTGCTTCCTCCTTCCAGAGGCGTCATATGATAATGAACGGTGTCAAAGTTCAAGATGAAAAAAACAGCTTTTTGAAAGCGCTACAAGTTACACAACGCATGTTAACAATACACCTAAAGATGCGAATTCAATTTAACGTTGCTCGCAAAGCACAAAACACAAACAAATTCATTTTCAAACCAAAAGTGGCATTAATACGATTGAAATTTCGAACTGTAATAATAGTAATAAACAATTTGTATTCCAATGACTAGATATGGTGATGCCTCATCAGCATTCTCAATTTCCCTCAATCCATACTAGCATCTCCCCATGCCAGCCATTCATGATCTTTCACTCAAAATTAAATCTGTACTAGGCTATTGTAGGCTAGCCCATTCCCAGTATTTCCAGCATAAAATTGAAATATGCCTTTCTGGGCAATTTCAGATCATGCCATCGATCCATTGCTGCATTACTGCATAGATCTTATATGAGGGCAACGGTTTTGACCTATATCACATGGGCACTTCACAGGTCTCAACCGCATTGTGCTAGAATCAACATACAGGGAAAGCACTTGAGTATAATGTCAGCCTATAACAGTGCTGGTGACGCATCACTATATTTAGTCATTTAAAGTTTTGGCATTCTATTAAATTGCATGATTTACAAATAAGGCTTTTTGTTCCTAAATTGAACCAAAGGGGGTGGTTAATGTAACTCTAAAGTATGCCAAATATCCTTTTTTCACAAACTCTGTAATTTCTTGCTTTTGTTTAGAAACAGTAAAAGAACCGCAGATATAGCAAAAAGCGTTTGGATTAAGTTTGCATTTTCTTCTTGAAGACGAAATGGTAGCCACTCATATCAGAAAAACAGTTTGCAATTCAAGCAGCAGAGCAGTTCTTTTATAAAAGGCCAAGTAATTACTACAAAATTTCTTCAGAACACATCCAAAAAATAATCTTTATGTAATATTCTAGTTATTTGTGATTACAGATTTAAGGCTCTACAAGTTATGTAGGCCTAATGTAACAGCTTGGAAGATTTGGACTGTTCAGCTTAAAATTAACTTGCACATTTACAATAACTGACTACACTCTGCATTCTATACCCAAGTGGTGAATGTGGTAAATAGGGTGAAACAATTCTAAAATTTTGAAGATCATGGAATTGTAGCTTGCTTTTGATTTTAGGTTGAAAATTATAAGTGTATGATAATAAAATTTTGATTCTTAAATACAAAAAAGCAATAAAAATGTTTGTGATCACAACGCACAAAATGCCTTGAAAAGGCGTTATTTGCAATATTTTGTTTTTCATTTTGCGGCAAAACGTGATGTGATAGGCGGAAACGGATTGCATTTTTGGAATCAGCACTTTCAAATTATTTAAAATCAACTTTTGGTTAGAATTCAGCAAAATTAATGCAGACCAGTGTAATTTTTGCCATTCCTACAAGGTTTCATATGAAAAATTGCCAATATGTTCAATTTTGCTGCACTTGACTAAAAAGCTTATGTCTTGGAAGTTATGACTTGTCAAGCTTGCGACACGATCCTCCAAAAGTATTTTAATTGTTATTGCATTACCAAAAACATTCTTTCTTGGCTTATGGAAATGCTAACACTGTTATACATTATCCTTCTTTATCAGGCAGCGTATTAATGATTTGTTTTTGAAACGACAATGACATTTTTCAACAGCTTTAGGCGTAGCTGCTGCCTTCCGTAATGTTTTTACTTTAATCGCACCAAGCAGTATTATGACATCACAGAGCTGGTTTGAACTGTTGAAGAAAAAAAGCATGCTATAAAAGCTTAATATGCTTAAATAAAGAATTACTTGTTTCTTGTGTCATTGTCAATTCAGCTTATATTGTTATATAACTTTTCCTATTCAAAAGCATCTTGTTAGTATTTTCTGGGAAAGCTTTTAATTGCATTTCTACGGTCAATACTCATTGAAAAAAAAAGAATAAATTTTGCAATCAAGCGTTTACTGCGACGTAATCATACACTCCAAAAAAACAAACTTTTTGCAAGTTGGTATTGGCTTTTATTTGAGCAAAAAATTGTTTTCGTCTCCCAAGAAATGCAAATTAAAAAAAGGATCTTTGATTGTGACGTTGCCATGGTGTCACGACTACCCTTATGATACTCACCCTGGCGTGATGATCAATTATGCCGAGCTTCATGATTGTGCATCTAGTAAGTTTGGAGGAAATAAAACTACAGACTCAGAAAAAATTGTGCTTTGTAGTATAGATATACCGATCACTGGCCAACAAAAAAAATTTTGTTATGGTGCCTGAGATGTTTTAACTGCTTTTACCTAATTTGAGGGCACTCATTCCAGAAATGCTCTCACTTTTTCTCTATCAGGTCTAGTCTTTCTGCTATGGTATATCCCTCACTGTAGGAATGCGATAGCTCCAATAAAGACAGGCAAATCGAAGAAACAATATTTTTATGTAACTTTATGGCACATATTCATGGAATCAAACCAAAATATTCACAATTAAAGCTTGAAGTTGTAAAAAATGCGAAGCATAGACATCATCAACCAAAAATTGACGGTTTACTGATTTTCTAGAATGGGAGTCTCCAGCACTATCGCGCTTGATAGACCAACAGTAGTCTGCAAGCATGGTGGCATCCCAACGACTTTGATAGCGAACTTTCATGTCGCTTCTTGTATTTGCGCCCAGTTGATGGAGGCTTGTGAGTAATGTTTCAACAAGTCCTTTGCAGTTGGCCGCCTTTGTTTTTCCCAAGAAGAATTTCACTACATTTGTAAACGCCGTCCACGCACTCAATTCTGCAGGATTTATAAAATTACAGAAATTTGCGTCATTCATTAACTTTCGAATCTGGGGTCCATCAAAAATTCCAGTTTTTAATTTCTCTATGATAAAGCCTGGAAATTTCAAACAAATATATTTGAAACAGTCGCCATCATTCTCAAGAGCCTTCACAAACTGTTTCATGATGCCAAGCTTTATGTGAAAAGTAGGAGCACAATTTTGGAACGCTTTACCAATGGAGGAGCCAGAACATTGAGAGAGCCAGGAATCAGCTCACTGCGCAGAGGCCAATCTTTTTTATCCACTGCTCTGTTCTTGACCTGCTGTCCCACAAGCACAAGAAGCAAGGAAATTTTGTGTCGCCACCTTGTAGCCCGAGGAGAAACCGAACCATTTTCAAATCGACACATAAGATCCATTGGTGCTGTCGGTATGAAATCTTTTCCAGAACTAATTTGATTTCATCATTTTTTTCTTTGAGGGTCGTTGAATAGCCCAGAGGAACTGATCCATATAAGTTGCCATTGTGAAGAATACATTTCAAACTTCTTTTGGAACTGTTTATAAAAAGGCGCCAATCTTGAGGACCATACTGTTGGACACCAAGCTGCCGCAGCCGGCCGGCAACGTCGTTAAAATATATTATGTCGTTTTCCTGAGTGAAATATGGCAAGAATTCAATATGGCATTTTTTATAGGTTATGAGAGTTCCAGGGTGAAATAGATTTTTTTTTTGAGTCTTGAAGCTAAAAGTTCAGAAGAATCTTTGAAAAGGTTGAGATCTCTAATCAGATCATTAAGTTCTCTTTGACAAATGAGCTGTGGTAGTAAAGAAGGAGGAAAACTGACATCTGAAACAGTGTCTTCACTACTATCAGTGGACAAAACAAAACCTTGGTCTCCTTCAGAACTATGCAATTCCAATTTGGGCAAGCCTTTAAACACTGGAACAGGAATTTCATTGCAGTGTGGAATTGGCCTAATTGCAAATTCGAGGTTTGGATAAACCAACGGACTCTTCTTCTTCCTGTTGATTCTCTTCGTGTTGACTGCACAGTAGGTAGCAGTCATCGAAATGTTTTTTTGTATTTTTTTGCCATATTTATCCTCTATTCACGAGAAAGCGCTATGTTTTTGGACGGTATGTCCGCACTCGCTTGGGAGTTGCTTTTTTCGAGGTGTCTAGGTCATCTGTCTTCCACATAAAGATGGGGCGTCCCGTTAAGTGCCTTGCCCAAGGACACAATAAGCGAACTTGCCGGCTTGTTCTCCACAACCTTCCAGAAATGCCGAGCGCCAAGCAAGGAAGCTATAGATACCATTTTTTAAAGTTTGTTGGCATGACTCAACAAGGGGAATGAACTCCAAGTCTACCGACTGCGAAGCGAACGCTCTAACTACTACGCCATCGCGTCAGTTCACGCCAGACCATTGGAATACCAAAGAAGAGTGATTTTTTATCCTTTTTTGTCCACTGTCGAAGATGCTCAACACATTGCCTGCATACAATATGGGGTGCCCATGCCTTATTTTGATCAACCAGCATTACTTTGAAGAAAGCAAAATAAGCACACTTCACAAATTCACTGATTCCTTTCCTGTTGGATTGCAAGGTATATTCTCCGCAAATATAGCAAAACACATTTGGATTGTTTAAACAACGTCGCCTACGAGAGGATGTAGCCATGCTTAATTTTTGCTCCAAAAATCTACAACGCAAGTAAAATAAGGCAGCTTATTTATTTTCTGTCTGACCTATAAATGAATTCCTAACATTAAAAAAATAAACCTTACTTTGACCCAGAAATCAACAAAAATATGCGACAATCGGTAGGCCCACCTACTACTTAGTGTCCACCTCTTACCAACTACATACCTCCTTGTATAGCAAATTTGACTTTTACTTTAAGGTTTGTGATGTCATAATCATTTACATACATCACAATAACAACCTACAATTGTAATTATGACGTTACAATGTATATAGAAATACGCCTAATTTTAAGGTAAAAAAAGTACATAATAGCAAATATCTTAAAAACTTGACCTGATGAGAGAAAATTAGTATGATTTTTGGAATCAGCGCCCCCTAAAAAATGTGTTGGCCAGTGTTATTTAAGCGCAAAAAAGTTCAGTTTTATGTTGAATTATTCGCCTATATACATTGTCATCTACAATACCAAAAATATCATTATCATACAAATTATGTTACGCACACCTTTTCGCAAGCGTAATAACAACACAAAGATGTTTTAAGCAAAATCGTTTATTTACTTGCATTAATATTTGCATTATAAGAGAATAATAGATTACAATCAAGCGTTACAGACATTGACAAAAAGATCAGTCGAGCCAGTGAGTTAGTTAGGTATACTAAAGACTACACTTACAAGAATAACGAAGAAGTAATATTTTCTTCTTTTCAAAATATATAGAATTCTACTTTTTTCAAAAATGCATACTTTTTTGTAATCTGATGTCATTTTTAATATAGAATTTTGTGCTTAAGACCAAAAATTATTTCAAACCAAATTTAGACACGGCCTCGCTTGAAGACATGCGAGCTTTTTCTGAACAAACATCAAAAAACTTTGCCAACCCGGGTCCAGCACAATCGTCACCAAAAAAAGCAAAGCCAGCTGAAAAATGAAATTTTGTGAAACTAAATCATTTTTGTGATGATTGTTTTTTAGAGACTGCCAGAATTATGGTTAGAATGCGAGTTTTTTAGATGAGATTTAGGATTGTAGGTAAAAATATGGGTTCAATACAGCTTTTGGAGAAGAAGAATTGAAAAGTAAACTGACCTCTCAGTTTTTTTCCTCAGATAAATTCTTGCTTGCCACTAAATTAATTTAGTACGGAGTCTGAATTACGGCTACAGCGTTTGTTTTATATGAAATATTGTTTGTTGCAAAATAAAAACAACTTGTAGCGCAAGTTTCTTCTTCGGGGCAAGTAACTTGTAACTAGAAATAGTTTCTTTTATTAGTTGAATGTAATTGGCCTGTACTAAAAGAAACGAGACTTTCATGAACACCGGCTTTGTTTAGGATCAGGTTTGGCAGTATATTCTTACTTTAAACTTTTTTCGTATTCTAATCCAGAACAAATTTTGGCTGTTTCGATGCCGAAAAAATGTATTTGCCCACTGCAAGAAACTCATTCTGATTTACATTTCACATAGAATGGGTGTATCGGTTTGCGAACAGTTACTGTATTTCTTTTTCTATTTGTATTTTCTGAAGGATTAATAGTAATAACGTAATTAGTCGGTGGCTTTCTGTTTTGCCCCCTCCCCTTGAGCTTTGACGTGACTTAAAGAAAAGAAGAAAATGCTCCTACCACAAATTAATTTTCAAATCAAAACAAAAATGTCATTTAATCAAATAAAGAAAAACAGCACTTTTCCCCTCCCTTCCAAAATTCTAAACACGCTTTCAGGCAGGAGAAGGTTGGGCTGCAGCAAAAGGTTGGGCTGCAGCAGAAGGTGGCCGAACATTAGGTAAAATCTTCTCCAAAGTTATTTTTGTGAGATTTTTTTTCTTTTCCTCATATTTCTCGTATTTGCCCTGGTATAAAGCCTCCAAGTCTTCATAGTTGATTGATTGTTCTATATTCTGACGCATCAATTTCTTGGCTTCCTAGAAATAAAAATTAAAGATTACTTATAACTTTTTAAATAAAGGAATACATCAACCTCGATCAGTCAAATAAAACATTTGCGATGATTTGACTCAGCATCGACTCTGTGTCGGCTGGTAGTATAGATCATTCCGAGAATGGGCTTGGAGCAAGAAGTCGAAACGCGGCCGACTTTCTAATTTTATCCAAAATCTTTGCGTAGCTGTTGGGCTTCTCAAGATAAGGCATGGCAAATCTTTTACACTTTAAACAGACAAAAATTAAACCAATAATCAATTCTAAAGCTAAACCTACTTTTAAACTACAAAAATCAAAATCAAAAATACACCGGTAAAGATCCAACTGATCACTTTTTCTTTTTTGTCAACCATCTGAAATTAAACTTGTCCAAACTCAGAAGTGCAAACTGGATAAAAATCTCAACATTCAGGGAGGTAATAAATAAAGTTTAGAGTTCTTTACCCTATAGGTATTAAATTCTAACCTAAAATTAAAGACTAGAAAAAGTCAATCAATAAATCTAATGTAATCACATGTGATAACAGCCTGCTTGCCAACTGGTTAGTGGGTCTGCTTTTAGCGCGGTACATTAGAGTTCGATTCCTGGGTCCTGTCACGCAAAAAAATTTCAAAAAATCAATTTTACGTTTCATTGTGTGCGGTGTAGCATACAAATAACAATGATAAAGAATGAAACATGCAGTTTTAACCAAAAACCAGCTCACCCACAGTAGCATTATACTGCGTGACCAAAGGCGAGTGACCTGGAGATTGCCTCCGCTTTAAGCACCAAAGTATGCGGAAAGAATTTTATTTTTGCAATCACGCATGATCAATTGTTGAATACTGTTGTGCTGTTGTAGTATAACCGGTAGAATGCTCTGCACACCACCTGTTTGTCACATAATTAAGGTGGAAGAATCTTGTTGAAATGCCTTTTCAAAAGGCATTCGCATTAATTTGCCAGAATTTTTTCGCACAACCTTTTACGAGTTGAGTATCAACCAGAGAAGCCGTAATTACCAATTTTTAGTTTTTTTGTAAAACATACACACTTATTTTGACCCGCTATTCCTCTTTGGAGGTTAGAGGAGCAGCAACTCTAAAACTTTTATAACCATTTTACAATCGCCAGTTACGTTTAACTCAATTGATGCAACTGACAGCTTTGACCAAGCCCAGTCGTCCACTAAACAAGGATTAGTCGCCCAAAAAGTGATTGGCATATTTGTTGGCGACCAAGCTTTTTTTTGGTAGGTAAAGAAAAAACGATTTTGTGTCAAAAAAGATTTTATTGTTTTTCTGAAAGCATTCTACTCACACGGTAGAGCTATCTCAGCCGGTATTTTAAAAGTTCGAAGAAACAGCGGCTCGATGTTGAGAGATTTTTGTTTGCGGTAATACGAATTTCAAACAATTGTTATACACCTACAAATCTGCTTAATAAATCGATTTCTCCCGTAGTCTTTTGGTCATTATCACAGATGAATGATCGGGAATGAAGATGGTACCACAAGCTGTTTTTAAAAGATCAAACGGTTGATATGCTTGGACAGATCTCGTTTTACGGCCACCAAAAGTTAAAGTTTACTCATTCCTTTTTTTGCTTTACCAATGTAAACGTTAATTTGTTCGTTCTACGCACCATTGTTTCACGTTGGCTTTGGTTGCAAGTTGTCTTGATAACACGATCCACTTTCGAGCGGGTACTCTGCATGTAATGGGCTGATTAAACTGATAAGGCGTGTTGCAAGCCGATAAAAATGATGGTAGAGCAGTTAACCTTGGACATGCGTGACGAGTAGACGCCAGCTTTGTGCAACTTATTCTAAAATATGATACGTTTTATCCGCTTTTTGTCTGATTTAAGATCGACTTACAAACGAACTTAGACTTTTAATAGATAGAAACGCAACACCATTATCCGCGAACATAACCCACAAGGTACTTGGGCTTTTCCACCTGCTTCTATGTTGTTTGCAAATCTGCAGATTTGTGTGCTCAGATTTTCTCAAAAATTAAAGTATTGCGATTTTCTTTACGCTTTTTTTTTCACTCCAGTTCTATCATTACCATCTGCAAAGCATTGCGTCCATGTTTACGGTAGGATTTTAAAGGTATCAAATTACATTTAAGAAGAAAATGATTACTATTGCAATTTTCAATTAAGCAAATCGCGTTTAAAAATTTCTCACAAAATTTAGATAATCTTCTAATTACCTTATGAAACTTTGGCTGTTTTCTCGAGTTTGAGATAATAGGTGTTGATGGAATTTAATCAACCAGGTAGAGTGCGCAAACCCTTATTTTTCTGTGACTCACTGATGATGTAATATATCTACAACGGGGGCTTTTTCAAAATTTTGTTAACTCTATAAATACAGAAAAAGCTGTTCACTATTCAAATAAGATTATTCCTAATTAAAAAAAATTATCATGGATTATGATGCCAATACAAATTATTAGATTTACGCCATATTCTTGTCGAAAACAATTGCTCAGTTAATTTTGAAAAGCATGCAAAGCTTTGAGGATTTTTTTTATGCTGTTCGGTAGTTTTAGTGTCTATTGTCTAAAAAATCTGCTGTAAACGATTTGACCGTATATAAAGCAACTTGCTAGCCCTACCGGCGTCGCCAGGCACAATTAACAATGAGTTTGGTTGCGTTAGAAATACCGGTTCAGCCCGCTACGCGACGTCACTCAAAACATTATTTCTGGAAGCCGTAAAGAGCTGTTTGCAACTCATTCGACACTTTTTGTACAATGCTTAATTTTTTTAATTTAATTTCTGATTTTTTCTCTCACCCCATATGACGCATTATGACGTTTTGTAAACCTCCTCCCCATTACATGACGCGTTACATAGAAAAAGTAATCCAAAAAATTTTGATTGTCCATATTTGCCCCAAAAACCTGTTTAATCAAAGGATTGAAGTCTTTTTCTTTTTTAAATATAACAGCAAGTTTATCATATAACGATATCTCTTACTCTCCCTTTCCCCTTACCACACCAAAATGGCAATTTTGCTCCCCCTTCCCCTTATGAAAGCGTGAGATGATCTTTCAACGGTCCTTGATGAAAGGTTCTTGGAAGTGAAAGCATCGCCTTTGTTCTCCTAATTGCGTTCAGCCTAATTTGAATTAAAAGTGGTTTTACTAGCAAACTTTCAATTATTTTCGAATTTTATTCGTGCATTCCAATACATATAGGAACACAAAATCGAAGTTGATGGTAGGCGCCGAATTGCTTTTTTGTTTTGAAATTATAGAAATACGTTGTTTGGTGGTGAGCCTATTTCATAACTTGGTGCAAATCCTCTCGTTGTGATATATGTGACACCAAGTTCTTTGGTTGTGCCTATAAGCCTTTGTCCTAGAATAAAACAATTAAGGACCGTCATTGCCCCGTTAGTCCGATTTCCCGTTTTCATGCAAAAGAGTACTTTCCATAGGGGCAATTTGACACAGTGCCTAAGATCTTTTTATTAATCTCCCTTCATACTATTGAACTCATAAACGATGCCAAATTTCCTGCTTCTAAATCAAAAGTGCTCTTACTCTTTAAATAGCCATTAATTTCATAAACTTTAATGTTTGTTTTAGTAAGTGCATGCGGGTTAAGAACTTAAAGTTTTAGAAGAACGCTAGAGTGATTGACATATTTACAGTGCTAAGCAGTGGGCTAAATGGACCTAATGGGCTTATCACTTGCTACTTTTTTGTAATTACAGGCCTAGTTGTTTCATTAAAGCCTCTGGTTGCCACTATATTTTTTGGTCTCCGCATAAACGCTGCCAGGAGAGAGAGTAAAGTGACTCGGCGTCCAGCATCTAAAACTCAGTTACATCATCAAATTAGATTGAGTCGATAATTTTTTTAGAATTATGCAAGATTGCACACAAAATCTTGGCATTTTGTTCCACTTTGCTACTCGTGATCAATGTTTTTTAGACTGGTGCAGAACTTTACTCTATCAATGTATTGTAGTTTGTTATCTATCTACAGTTCTGTCATTATATTTATTGTACTTGCCACTGAATTAATTAAAAAGCAGATTTAAACCGGTGTGACAGTACGGTAATAGACCTATATAACTAGACCTACCATACGTCCCGGTTTGGCCGGGACAGTCCCGGAATTTAAGGTCTTGTCCCGGTCAGCTGAGCGAAAGTCCCGGTTTTTCATGGAGTCAGGTGGTTATGCTAGTTTGTTGAGGCAGAAGTTCAGTCATTGAAAAATAGTGAAAAAAAGGGTGAACCCCAAAAAAAAAAAAAGGTCATGAGTTGGTTGGCTGCACGATTTGCGTCATTTTCAAGCCAACAACTGGATAAATTCTGTAGCCAAGCAAGTGGAGACCTTTTTTTTTTTTTTGGAGATCACCCGTTTTTTTCACTATTTTGCAATAGCTCAACTTCTGCCTCAACATACAGGTCTAGACCTGCATCTTAGCGTCCCGGATTTGTTCAAAAGCAAATTGAAATGGCCTGTTGTTCTGAAGCGTCCCGGCTTTTCATTGCAAAATTATGGTAAGTCTATATATAACTTACTTTAACAGGCAATATATCAGTAATAGGTTTTACTATTTACGTTTGGTTTCAAAATTACAGTGGTTCAACAGTGAATGGTAATAAATACAGCATCTGCATGCAACTGATTCCTTTGAAATATTACAACAGAGCGCTACAACGTCCCTAAGATATATGACAAACCATTGCGTTTTTGAAGCCTTCAAGAAAAAGAATCATGCTTGAAATACGAAAAAATGCTATATTGCTTGTTGCATCGTTGATAACGCTTAAATTGTGACTATTTACTTTTATCAAAGGCTGCTTAGGAATAATTTCTAAAATAGATATTAACCGCTATTATACAGTCAGAATTTTTGGAGATAATGAAGAAAACAAACTTTACAATCATTCGTTTATTGCGCCCTCATTTTAGTCCCCAAATTGATGAATTTTCTTAAAGTTGGTAAGTCGGATTTTAGTATCAGTTTAAGCAAAAAGCCGCGTTTTGATGTCGAGAAATGCAAATGTTTAATAACTATTTTAATCTTACGACGTCATCGTGACGTTATCAACCCTTTTTGACCCTCATCTTGGATTCGGGATTAATTGGGCCAAGTTTTATGCTTTCACACCCGGTAATTTGGAGGAGTTAAAACAGAGACACTGACAGACAGACTTGCGTTTTATGGAAAAGATATCTTTAAATTATCAAAACAAATAAAAAACTCCAAAATTTCAAAACTTTACTACTACAGTAGTTTCAACATATCAACGTTTTTTGTTGTATTTGACAAAAGAGCCAATTTCGTTTGCTTTGAGTTCATGAATGTTGTTTTATCAAGAGAAAGCGATGAGCGCTCAAGTAATGTTTCATTTGTATGAAACAAGTTGCCTTATGTTTCTTGCTCCAAAAAAGCCTATCTTCTACTTAGTATCTGTAGAAACTTCTTTTATTAATTTGTAGCTATTTTAACTCATTAAGTTTTGCATCCTCAATGTGTACTTTTTACAGCATGCCAGTAGCGTGTCGTGTAACTTTTATGTCTTCAACAGATTTCAAAAATAGTGAAATAAATAAAAGTTATGAACGACGTCGCAAAACGTGGCGGAAAAATCATGTAAAAATACAAATCCTTCCTGTCGGAGAATACTGCTCAACAAAATTTAATCTTGTGTTGTAGCTCATAAAAAATTTTGGAAGAAGCAACCAGACTTCAAAAAACTACGCTTGCCGTTTCACCACGCTTCTGTTTAACTCTAGAAAATTTCTAAACTTTGTTTTTTAACTGTTTATTTAATTTCATGTGCATTGAGCAAAGAAAATTTCTTTGTTGCAAGTTACCAAGTATAAATTGTGCAAGTTGCTAGCAAGCAAATTCCAGGCAATCTCAATAAAGTCAAAACCGGTGGAGGGTTATTGACCTGTTGTAATATATTTTTGTATTATACAGTGTGGTTCTGATGATTGTTTTTAAACAACTTTTCTATTCATTTTTGCAGAAAGTTGCTGTTATATTTTATTAGTTTATTTTTATTAGTTACTATTTTATTAATTCTATTTTATTAGTTTCATTAGTCGCCCGGCAGGGACCTTCCATTAATAATGTCGTTGTTTAGCATTTGGGTTCAACCGGCTGCGCCGGCTTCACCCATGGACTCTTGTATGAACAGTAGAGAAAAGTTAATGCTTTTTATGCACTTTCACTATTCTTGTACACAAAATTGTGATCATCATATTCTTTTAATCATGACTGGGAATGCTCCTAAAGAATCTTGTCACAAATTATTGTTAATACTTGTGAGGGAGCACGGGTTGTACATAAATCAAAACTGATTACAGCGGTGAAATGGTGGTTTTTTTTACAATTAAAGAAAAAAGCTATTTAACTCTCAAACATTAATAATTTTTATAACATAAAACCTAATTGGGGTCAAATTTGACCCCTCGCTGCTTTTTCTCTTTAATAATAAGGTATTGAAAAATTTTATGATTTATTTATCAATAATATCAGTAGTGTCGATATTGAGAATGTCAAAATGCAAAAATGGGAGAAGCAACAATTTGGGAAACATTTACTTATTACGTCAGCACAAGAGGGTAAGGGAGGCACAAAACTCAAAAAATGGTTATGCACAAAAAAAACAATATATTGAAAAAATGTACTGATGGGAGGTTGTTCAAAATTCTGAAAATGTTGCTTAGGTAATGTAAACGCTTCACTGAGGTTCACAGGCATCAGGAAAGTAAACGAAATGTATTCCTCAAAATTGGAAAAATCACAACATCTTTCTATTGTGAACGAAAAGTAGCTTATGATTTAACAATTTTCCATCTGCTAAAGAAGGTCAACGTTTTTTTTTCTGTCTTGCGTTTAACAACACAGAAATTGAAAATCAAACAAGTCCTATTAAAGATCAAGTCACTTGCAATTCTTGCATACTGTAGTTTTTATACTTTCAGAAAGTACCACACAAACGTTTTGATTGCCCTGGTTGCACATATCCAGGGTCTTTCTGTCGATAATTTTTGGGCAGATGTAACATCTTTTTTTTCAGGAACACGAATAGTTGTGGTTTGTCTGCCTACTTCCTGTGTCAAGGAATAACCAAGCTTGTGAAGGAAGAGTCAGCGCTTGTGTGGCTTGCCCACTTTCCAATTCGGGTGCTAGAAAGTCCACAAAACAAAAGCTGCCACCCCAGCAACATCAAGAAGATTATGTAAAAAGCACCGTGGCCAACGCCTGCTTTTCCTTTTTGACATGTACGGATAAAAGAGTTGATCCAGAGAATCCACTCCAACTTTAGTTTAATTATAAAAGAGATTAATTTTAGGTTTCCTGATATCCTCGTTGGTAACTTCTAAATCATGGTGCATGCTTAAAAGAATAAGCACAGCCTTATTCTTTTTTGATACGTCAGACATAAGTGTCATATTCCTTTGAAAGCCAAAGGTAGATGACTATAATTCACGCCTACTAGATTGAAGAATGTTTACTGAAACAGTTGCCTTATTTTTTCTTACAATTCCAACAGAAGTTAATCCATTTTGCAGGAGATTGACTGCAAGGGGTAAATCCAAGATGTAATCATCCGTGATAATGTTTCTTCCACAATTGTTAAATGCGTGGATAAATCAAGGACAACATCTTAAGGGAGACCACGTTTTGAAGCATTTCCTTGTTTTTCCGAAGACGGCTTGGCTGTCGTAGGATAGAATGTACTGGAGTCACATATCCAAAAAAAAATCCTTTCCATATCTATCGGGTTTGCTCGATGAATATTGCTTGAAGGGACTGCTGCCTCGAAAAGGCACCAACTGTTCATCCGCTGTAGGATATTCATGTGGAGTATAGTAGCGCGGGAATAGTTTGTTCATCTCCTCAAACACCTTTCGGATAGGTGCAAGCTTGCCGTCAGCTCTTCGAGCAGAGCGTGTGAATTTGTCGTCAAATCGGATAAATTGAGTTAATGCTTTGAATCTGTATCTTGTCATAGTGTCTCGGAAAACAAGTAATCCATATTTTTTATGCCACATTTTTCAATACATTAATGGTTTTGTTTTAAATAACCAGTCCAACATAAGCCAGTATTTCTGTTTTGTCTGTCAGTTTTCAGGTCGTTCGTAATTGCTTTTCTGGGTATATTCTTGTGGCTTCGGCATTGGTATGTAGTACGATCTTTTCCAAAATGTGGCCAAACAAATATAAACGGAAAGTTTGTATAACTTCTGTTAGAACGCCGGGTAGATTTTTTAATCCAACTCGACAGTGCACAATGTTGTGCTGCTGTGTCCTATGTCTTTATGGAACAGCTGTCTCCCATATTGTTCCATCTCTGGCAGTGTATTTATCCTGACGAATAGCACGAAGTATTTTTCTTCATTCAGCAGTTTTTCATCTTCTGATTCAAATTCTTCTTCTATATAATGAAGGTCCTCTTCAATATATTCCTCTTCCGAATCTGACTCATCAGTAGGTGCATACTCGTCTGCAGAAGATGCTGAACTTTCATCATCATCATCATCATCACTATCACTAGGGTTAAGCTCACTTTGAGTAATTAAAAATATATTTTTGTCTCTAACAGCCATTTGGCCTCCAAAGTACACAATAAATATTATCACTAGGAAAGAGAAATTTTGTTTTGAATATTAACCCCTTCCACACGATTCTGGATTCAACGAGTAAAATGCTGTATACGAATTTTTTGCATAAATTTAGATTAAATCACCGCTTCGAAAAATAATATACGAGCACAGGAGCTGCTTCGAATATCACTGGCTGAGAAATGGAAATATTTAAGTTTATGGCATAGGCAGTTATGCCATCGGTGCTAGCATGGACCTATCATTGGGCATAAGCAGTTATGCCATCGCGTGGAAGGGGTTAATGAGAAGTCTCAGTACAAGGAAATTACAGTATTTTGAATCTAGTCTACTCCTCCTCGGCCTACCAATAACACACTTTTTCTGCTTTGATAAATGCAACTTTCTTTTCCACAGTCCATAGTAGTCTGTTTGTTCTGAAAACTTGTCTCCTCTGATTTGCGATTTGCCTTATCCACATACAGCCATATACTAACCAGTCAAAGAATTTGTACCGAAATATTCGACGGCATCAGACGATAATTTTGACAAAAAATGCTAACTTTTTGCATTTGAGAGTTACTCAGCTAACAAAATTTCCTCAAATCCGTCATTTTTACTATGATTCAGTGTTATCAGACATTGAATCAACGTAAAAATGGCAGGTTTTGCTGGATAGGTGGGCCTAGTTTTACTCGGTTACCAGTTTTTACTCACTTACCACTTTTTAGGAGAGGTAAAAAGTTACACAACCGGTTTTAAAGTTTAGCTTTTTAAGAATAAAAACTAATATTAATTGTACATATCATACACTATGAAATTGCTCTGAAACAACCTTTAATTTGTTGAAGAAAGATTAAAAATCGGTTGAGACATAAAGACACAAATTAATTTTTTCACAAAGCGATTTTGCAAAAAGGGTGCAATTTTTGAAAACATCTTCATGTTATGATCTGCGGTAGTAAACATTTTTGTTAATCGTACGAGACAAATTATGACATCATAGAGCCAGTTTTATGAGTGCAAGCGAAAAAGAGAAGAAAAATGCTTAGAGGGCTTAAAGTGCTTAAATAAAGAAATGCTCGTAGCATTGTCAAATAAGCTTTAATTGTTGTAAAGCTGTTTTTATCGAAAGCACCTTATTAATATCTTCTAAAAGAACAATTAATCGCGTTTGTGCGATCAGTAGTTTTTGAGAAAGAACAAAAAACAAATTGTGCAATGAATTGTTGATTGTAACGTCATTTTACACTCCAAACAAATGAAAGTTTTGTGATGTGGTAAGTCGGAAACTGGTTTTTGTTTGAGCAAAAAGCAATTGTCCTCTGTCAAGTAATGCAAATTTTTAAAATATAAATTGTGACGTCATCATGACGTCACAAACAATCTAATGACACTTACCACGGAGTGGTAGTCAATCGTGCCAAGTTTGATGCTTGCACCCCAAGCAGTTTCAGAGAAATTAAAATAGACACACAGACAGACAGAATTGCGCTTTATGGTATAGATACTCGACAAGGTTATGGTATAAGTCTAATAATTTGTGCCGAAATAATTATGTAACATAAATTATTTAAGTTAGAAAAAAACTTGAGAGAAATGTAAATATCTTCTTCTTTACATAAAAAACGAAGTTTTCGGGGAGAGCTTTTCATGTAAATGTAATAAGTTTTACTTTAAAAATTGATTGAAAAGCCAAGAGAAAATTTTAGCGGACGCTGATAGCACTGGTCTACAATTTTTTTTTTTCTCTGGCATTGGTTTTGACAAGCCCTTTAAGTTAATTTGAGATCGCTGAATCCGAATTTGAGCCTAGATTTTCTCTATCACATTAGTTTTTGTAGCTACTCACACCTTTATATTTTTAGCATCTGTGTATTTTAGCAAGGCATTTTGAGAGAAACCGTAAACGTGTTTTTAATTGTGTAGTAATGCAAGAGGCTAGCGATGCACATAGCAAAACTGCAGACAGTGACACTGTTTCGACCTATCAGGTCTCTCCAGTGCAGTTGGTGACCGACAAGAAGCTAGAGGCTTTTAATAAAGCATAGCTTAGACCGCCACACTTGCGGGATCTATACTAGATCCACTTGGTGGATGGTCTGTCAGTACTCTGCGAAGCCGTATCACTCGTGAATGAGTGGCGGTTGTTGCCTAGGTTAGACTACTTGCCATATGCCAAGTAGTTTTGTAATTTAAGTTGATTGTTCGTAAATATGAAACAGGGTGTGAAATTGAATTTTTGCAACAAAAAATTCTTAACTTTATAAAAATATATCTCTTTTCATTTAAAAAAAAATGCGAGCCATGCTTGTTCATCACGGATAAATATTTATGTAGATAAAGACATAAATCTTATTCAAACTTGGGAATGCTTACTAATCATATGACCCTTTTATATTCTTTCCTCTCTCGTATGCGACGCGGTACGACATTTTTGTAAGCTCCTCCATCTTTGTGTGCAGACTTGGACAATCAGAATTTTTTTAGTGTTTTCAAATTAGATTAAAATTGGAATTAGAACAATAATGATTTTCTCAAATTAGATTTTAATAAAATTAGAGCATTTCTTCCTTTAATAGATTAAAGTAGAATGGGAATTGGAGGTTTTCAGTGTTTCTGAAATTAAATTAAAGTTTTAATTACCAAGCGAATTTTGATGCCATTTGAAAATCTTTACGAAACCACTTTGCCAGTAAGGCGACGGAGAAAAAGGTCCTGGCCTTTCTACTCTCATCAAAGTCGTTGGCCCAAAAAAGTGAGACTCTTTTTTCATTTCTAAAGCTCAGAATTATGTGTGGGACCTCTTTCATGTTTTTAACCAAACACCAAACTGATAATTACGCAAAAACTAAATTATATACAAAATTAGGCTTACGGCATACCAGCCAGCTCTGCCGGCGTCACCTGAGAATGCTAGCCTTCAGTTACTGAATAACAAGAAAAAACTGCAAAAAGCATTTGAAAACGAAGAAAAAATGGTATAATTGGGAGCATTGATCCCGTGCTCAATAATCCCAATCCCCTTACTTCAAATTCAAACTATTAGACTCGAGCTATTTCAAGTAAAAATCAACTTTTCTTTAGAGTGCAATTTTGACGTCAAGAAATTGTTTTCTTTTGCTTTCCTTTCAAACTTTGAATTTCATCATGTGTGTCTCTAATTACAATTTCTCTTTTCTCAAATCAAGATTGGTCTTATAAATATCCTATACTGCTGCACAACCTTTTAACTGTTTCTTTTTATAAACAAAAAAGAACAAGGTGAAAGTCGTGATTGGGTGATAAAATAATGATCGTTAGTAAGATCAAAGAAATGCCATATCAAGTGGTGGGTCCATTTCGCAACTTGGTGCGATGGTTTTAGCTCAAGTTTTAAGTATTGAATAGGTTCTTGATTTCTCCATGCTACTGTATAAGCTGTCTAGTTACAAACATGGACTTTCATTTAGGCAATAAGTGTTTTTCATATTTGAGTAAACGAAAAATCTAATTAGCATAGGCTTTCTTCTTCAGGGGTAGATACCAAAGCAATACTTTTTAATAAAAAGTTAATATGCACATAATAGTTTATAATAATAGCTAAATATACAGCATTACAAAATAGATAAAGCATTTGATTCTTTACTTAAAAATTACTTTAAACCATTGGTTAATTACACTGTATAGCAATTGAAAACTAATAAACAATTTGTGACGTTACTTGAGTTTGACTGATGCGGTAAAAATCATTGCATTATGTGTTAACAGATGCGGTTGTAGCACAATACCAAACTAACAAAATTGAAACTGCAACTTACGGGTGCTTAAAATCTTAAAGTGATAGAAAAAACAGATCAAAAATTTCAACTTAGAGGGCTTTAGTTTTTTCGCATCAGCTATTCACTAGCATTTAGCAAAAATTGAGCTACCCAGCGTAATCGATAAAATTAGCTATTAAATGTTTTGAAAAATAAATTATTAAAAATATAAAATACTTTGGAGTGAAATAACCCTATTAGTCCTACGGCTAATTTAGAACCAGAAAGAGGGGCAAAAAAGTTTTTAGAACTGAGCAATATCGAAACGTAAAGTTTTATTTGCAAATGTCCTGCAGATAAAAATACTTTGCATTGTCATGTCAACGTACTTCGTTAGCACAATCTCGTGTGGTTTTTTCCAACGTGTCATCGATTATTTGCTCGTAGTTGGAACGAAATCTTCGATAAGGAGTCATATGAGTTGATGGACACCAACGCTTTGTACTCAAGTAAAAAAACAAAGCAAAAAAGGCTGCAGAAAAGGCAACCCACCATCCTGCGACTTGTGATTTTCTTTTATGTTCCATGTACTCTTCAGTAAAGGGTGTTTCATTCTAAAAATACAAAACTCTTATCATTAATGGTGTCGCATCAAAAGAAGTATAGTTGCAGTGACCACAATGTTGATAAAATGTTCCTTTTGTTAAAATGTTCCTTTTTCCTTTTTGATGCAAAAATTGAGTGTCATACTATATGTTTTTCAGCTAGTGCGGGAAGCTTGGAAACCCAAAACGTTTGCTCCTTAACAAACCAAACGTGTATGCTCGAAATCTTTGGTTGTTTCCTCTTAGTTGTCAGTTCATAAACTGTTCTTTTTATTTAAGCTATTTCCTGCTAAGAACTCGGACGAACATTAATATCCAATACATAATGCAAAGCTGTGTCTGAAAGTACGCGCTCCAAAACTACTGGGTTTACAAACATAAAACTTGGCGTGATTGATTACGGATATGGTAAGTGTCAGAAGGGGGTTAATTACGTCTTGATGAAGTCACAACGAATGATAGCTTTTTTCAAATTTCCTTTTATTGGCGGGCGAAAGCAGTTTGCTTCATCAAACAAAAGCTACCCCCAAATCTATCAACTTGCAAAAATTGTACATTTTTATGGATTAAAATGACGTCACAACTAACGCTTCATTGTAAAACTTTTTTTTAATTTTTTCAAAATGTAATTGCCATATAAACGCGATACAAGCTTTTACAAAAATATGAACAAGCTGCTTTCAGTAAAAAAACATGTAATATTTAGAGCTATTTTGCAATGCAAAAAGCAATTTTTTAAGGTTTTTTGTTGGTTAGCAGCTTTTTTTTTACTTTTTTTTTTTGACGCTCTAAAAAACCTCTAACATGTCATAATGTAGTTTGTTACACTAATAGCGAAAACAGTAGCATGCAATATCTGTCATCAGTTTCTTTCATGATTATACCAAAGAATGATCTGCTTTAGCCACCCTTAACAGGAAAAAGCCGAAAGAAGATCATCAAGATAAACTTTAATTGCTGATACACTGCCTGGTAAAGTAAAATAGAGCGGTAGAGTATTAACATGCAGGTATAAATTGGCCAGTAAAAAAATTGCCGTAGCTAAAGTGTAGGAGACTACTCATTGCAATACTTTTGTATGGTGGTGTCTCGTACCGGATTATTTTATCTTTCAAGACGTATTGATGTTGGGTGGCAAAGTGAGACATAGTGTGAAATTGTGATAAGAGCTCTTGCAGTTGCTCTTGCCAGCAGAGCTCTTGCCACGGAAACCAATAAACCAAAATAATAATTTTGCAATGACGGTTACAGAAACTACGGTATCCATTTACTAAAATTTTTCGTTATTGCTGTCTCAAGTGTTTGTACGGTGAAACCGGCGCAGCTGTTAGAACAAATACTTTTTAACTCGTCATAGCTGATGGAAAACTTTACCAGGGTAAAATAGCACTATAATTTGAAAAACACCTTAGATATTTTGCTTGATTACAGCTTGATAAAGCTACCGAAATCAAAGCTAAAATTTTGAAGACTGCAAAATCCCTTTTAATTCCTCCAGATACCCCTTAACAGGAAACAGAAAGCGTAGCCAACAGTTACTTGAAAAATTTTAGGCAAAATCAAAATAAAAAATCTCTGTGTGAAGTCGCATCGTAAGGAAGATTATTCTGCTATACTTTCAAACTAAGGAAAGTGCATGGACCTCTTGGTCACGTGTAAACAACTGAAGAGAGTACATCATCATAAGAGGTAGCCATGACCTCTGAGTCACTAACTTAGTTATAAAAAGGAGCGTACCAGAACGTGAAATATTTAACTATTTAATACCCAACTTTTGTAGTATTGAGAACACTCTCTACTTTGGTGCTGTCGCTGGCCCTGTTCAACTTTAGTTGTGTTCCCGTTGCTCTTCATCTAAAGCAATAGTCGGTAACCCTTTACGAGCAAAGAGTCATTCGAGCCCGATTTCCGCAAAAAAAAACAGTTAGAGCCGCAAAAGATTGTACTCGGGTAGATATGTATGAAATTGCACATCAAGTCAAGGATGATTTCTAAAAATAAAAAAAAGGTTTTTACCTTTGCTTGGTGACAAACAACCAACGATTATTTGATTCACACTTTGTTACGAGAAGTGTTCTCCAAACAAAAGAGCCGCAGTTAAAAGGCAAAAGAGCTGCCGGTTGCCGACCTATGATCTAAAGGAGTAGCGAGATCGGTGCCACGGAAATAAAGGCTATGCCTATTTTGCCCTTCAGATAGTTAAGTACTTGCAATCATTTAGCTTTAAATGTTAGTACGAAAAAATATATTTTACCTATACATAAATAGCCATCATCAGTTGCTGGTAATAGCAAAAAAAAATTATTGGAAACTCTGTATGACTTGAAAAGTACAGGTTTGGCTGCATAATAATGGTCGTCGATACAATGGCCAAGGCTTGAAGTCGGACAAATATATTTAAATTACATTTTATGACTAAATCACCAAAGTCAAAACCAATTTCTTGGACAACTTCATTTAAAAACTTTAACAAACTCTTAAAATTAAGAAAGAGCGACAACCACAGGCATTGTCATTTACAAAAAAAAGAATTGTTTGACATCACTTTTGCCAAACTTTTGATTCTTGTCAGTAAACATTAACAAGTCTTATGCAGAAGGCTTTTTAGTTTAGATCATGCAGCCACTGTGATCTTTAGGTAATCATGATCAACATAAAAATTCAATGGTTGTACCCACCACATCATCACAAGAAACAATGAAACCATCAAACTGAATAAAAGCTTAACTAGTCGAAACTACACCACATATGCTGCAAAATGCATTATTTGCAATTCTAAATATGTTTGGCAAACTAAAACCGAATTCTCAACTGGGTTGCGAGCTTACAGAAACAATAAGAATAAACAAAACTCGAAATTTGACAATAATCAAAGTTTTTATTCTACAGAGACAATAATCAATGTAATTTGATAAATTGTAATGCAATATAACAAATCGTATTGTAGTTTGACAAATCGTATTACAATTTAACAAATCCTAATGCAATTCAAAAAGTTGAATGCAATATGACAATTTGAATTGCGGTTTAACGCCCTACTCTTTATAGTATCTGGATGCAGATTTGTTGGTTGTCTTGTCGATTAAGCAATAGCTTTTGCAGGAAATATTGTTTTGTCCTTCAAGTCGATATCGACTCCTGGTGCCTTCACGAACTATGTTCATGAAGTTTCCTTGGCAAGATACAGCAGGTGGTTTGCCATTGCCTTCTGCGGGCCATTTGAGGCTGGGGCCACCTGTCTTCCACATAAAGGCGGGGGCGTCCCTTTAAGTGCCTTGCCCAACGACACAACAAGCGAACTTGCCGGCTTGTTCACCACAAGCTCCGCTAAATGACAAGCGCCAAGCAGGGAAGCTATGAATACCATTTTTTAAAGTCTTTTGGTATGACTCGACAAGAGGAATGAACTCCAAGTCTACCGACTACGAAGTGGACGCTCTAACAACTACACCATCGCGTCGATCAGGAAATATTATTAGGCTTAAAAATGTATTTAAATAATATTTTCATCCAGATTGAGATGGACTAGTGAAATGCATCCCAAGCTTGTATGCACTTGGTCATGAGTTCATCAATCAGTGCGCTAAATTATCTTTCAGTTCGTTTATTTGCTAAACTATTAAGAAACATTTTTTAGATACTGGGGTTGAAAATTTAGAGTAAGTTGTTGAGAACAAAGAAGCAACCAAATAATGACCTAATTCATGGGGGTTAGATATTTTGTATTCATTTTACATGATTGGTGTTATTCGTAATCTGTAACAGCAATATGCATATGACATAAAGTTTGTCTCCTGCAAAGTTTCCTAGTTCCAAACTAGGTCCATGAAGAGAAAAATTTCTTTTTCCCACAGTTCATTACTCACATCAAAACGGCAATCTTCCAGCATTATCTTCGAATATAATCTCGTATAACCTGTTTAGACCGACGAAAGACATGGACGAAGGATCGATTTTCTCAGCATGCTTAACACTAAAATGCCCAATGGAGTCAAAATGACCCCTTTGGATAGTTTGCTTTTGAATATCTTTTCACTTGCTTGCTTTTAGGAAAAATCCTCCCGTGACTTTTCATCGTTTGTAGGGTCTAATACTCTCTTGGAATAGCGTGAGTTTTTGTCAGGTTTAAAAATATTTTTTTAATATTTACCTGGAATGCCCGAAGGAGTCATTTTGACTCCCTGCATAGAGATACTTAAAAAAGTAGCTCGTGAACAAAAGGTAATGATATAGTTTTTGTGTTTTGAAGCAGAAATCCAATTTAAAAAGCCAATTGAGTTTTGAAACAGCTTGAAAGCCTCAAGTATCTTTGCAAAAGCTTTATCATTCTTTTATCAGTGAAATACAATAGTTTGTTTGGTTGCGACATTGTGAGTGAATTGTCACATTGTGTGTCAACAGTGCTCTATAGATAGCATATCATCACTTCTGTTTTGACTTGCTGTGCGTGGTTTTAATTGCAAGTACAGACCGATTGTAGTTGCGTTTTAGTTTGAAACTTAAAGCAGTCAATATTTGAGTATGTCTACAAGACGAGGTCTCAAAGATATAGAACTTTTGTCTATGCTAACTGATCTTTCTGACGATGTGTCTGAATATGGGGATGAAAGCTGCAGCCTTGATGCTGATAATAATTTTGCACTAGCAGCGGACGAATCTAGCTCTTCTAGTAAAGATGAGAATGTGAATGCAGCAAGTGTGTGATGCAGATAGAGTTGTAATGTCTCTATTTTGTGCTTTTTTTAAGCTACATTTGTTTTTATGTTAGGTAACCTAGTTCCAAGTACAAGCAATTTGCAAAGTGATTTAGAACCTGATGAGGAGGATGGTACAGTGTTGAATGCAAAGAATGGCACCAAATGAAAGAGGTACAAGTCGGTGAACAGTCCACAGGCAAACTTGCAAGTTATAATATTCTAAAGAAATGTCCTGGCCTTTCGAGTTACGCGCGTAGAAACATACAGGCTAGAAGTCCTTCAAGTACCTAGCTTTTATTTATTGACAGGTTTATGCTTGAACACATCTGTGAGTGCACCATCACTGAAGCTCATAGACAAACCGGAAACGAAGAAATTTGTCTAACAAACAATGAATCGCTAGCATTCATGGCTGCCATGTACGCACGAGGAGTAACAAGTTCAGGAGACATGCCATATCATACTCTGTGAAACTACTAAAAACTAGGGCGTGCCCTTGTGTAAGAAAAGCAATATCAAGGAACAGTTTCAGCGAAATTTTACGTTTACTCCTCTTTGACACAAAGTCGGATCGTTCTTAAAGGTTGAAAACAGATAGATTTGCTCTATTTTCGGTATGTGGAACAGGATCATCGACAACTGTATTTAATGTTATACACCTGGGACTTTCATCATTGTGGATGAACAGTTTTTCCCCAGCAAATGTAAATGTCCATTTATGCAGTTCATGGCGTCAAAGCCTGAGAAGTACGAACAGAAATATTTCCTAATTGTAGACAAAGATTGTCAATACATGGTAAACGCGTTTCCGGACGTTGGCACAGACGAGACTTGCTCTAGAGATGAACGTGTTTCTGACTAGATTGTCATGCAGTTGTTGAAACCGTACCTCAACAAAGGGAAGAACGTGACAACAGACAATTATTTTACCTACATGAAGTTGGTCATAGAGTTGCAAAAATACAAAACCAGCTAACTGGAAACAGTTACAAAATCCGCAAGGAAGTACTTGCAGTGGTAAAGCGCACATGAAAGAGTCATTTTACTCTACCACACTATCTAAATTTGGTGATGTAGCAAGACTCATTATCAAGGTAAGGCCAAGAAAAATGTGGCTATTCTCAGCACCCTCCACCAAAACATCAACTTTGCTGGTAATCCCAAAAAGGCACCAGAAAGTGTCAAAGCTTACAATGACACAAAATATGGTATTGACATTGTGGATCAAAAGACAAGAAAATACATGTTTAGAACTTCCACCTAAAGATGGCCTATTCATTCATTCCAAAACAAATTGGACTTAATGGCTGAGAATGCATAGATCGTTTACAAGGAGAAAGAACATCATACCCAGAAGAATTTTTCTTGAGCAGTTGGCTGAGGACCTATCTGGACCTCACATAGACGAAAGGAGCAACTCTAAGAAAAGGTGGTTGCAAAAAGGAACATTTGATGAAGAACATGATAAAATGACAAAATACTGCCAAGTGAAAGGTGAATCTAAGAAGAATCGCGCAGCTACCACGAGTGTAGCAAATCACTGTGCGGAAAGTGTACTTCTGAAACCGTATGTCTGTGTGTGAAATGCATATTCTCAAAATAATAAGTGTCTTTTTTCGGCATTCTGCAATTTTTTGGCCTTTTTGTTTTGTTGGTTTGTTTTTTGGATTTGCCCAATACAATAATTTATAGAAAAATCGCTAAGTGAGAAGTCTTACAAAGCTGTTTTACAGCCATAATCACAGCAATGTTACACAAGAAATGCAAGGGAGTCAAAATGACTTCTTTGGGCATACTAGTGCTAAGTGTTATTTTTGTTGTCTATTCTATATAGCGCAATTCTATCTGTGTGTCTAATTGTTTTTCTCTTCTAAAACTGCTTGAGGTACAAGCATCAAACTTGGCACAATTGATAACCACCCCGTAGTGAGTGTCATCAGGGTGTTAGTGATATCTGATGACGTCATAATCAAAATATTTTTTATTTGCATTACTTGACAGAGGACAATCCCATTTTGCTCCCACGAAAACCAACTTCCGCCTAATTACGTTACAAAAACTTTAATTTTTTGGGGGTCTAAAATGACGTCCCAATCAACAATTCATAGCACAATTTGTTTTTTGTTCTTTCTCAAAAACTACTGATTGCACAAACGCGATTAAACATTCTTTCTGGAAATATTAGTAAAGTGCTTTCAGAAAAAACAACTTTACAACAATTAAAGCTTATTTGGCCATGCTACGAACAATTCTTTATCTAAGCACTTCAAACCCTCTAAGCATTTTTCTTCTCTTTTTGTTGTTGTTGTGATAATTCCTCTTTTTCCGTGGAATGGAGGTACGACACGAACGACAATTCAGGTTTACGCCGTCAATCTAATTAAATTAGGCTTGGAGAAAGATGGCAGCCCGTTTCGAACCAGTTATGAGTGGCTGCCATTGGTAGTAACCCAAGAGTCGCCTCTTACAACATCCTGGGTGAGCAACTTCACAATTGTGACCCGATGAAGTACAAGTAGGCCACCTGTCTGCCACATAAAGATGGAGGCGTCCCGTTAAGTACCATGCCCAAGGGCATAACAAGCAAGCTTGCCGGCTCGTTCTCAACACTATCCCTTTTTTATGCTGAGCGCCAAGCAAGGAAGCTGTGAATACCATTTTTTAAAGTCTTTTGGTATGACTCGACTTAGGAAATGAACTCCAGGTGTACCGAGCGCGAAGCGAATGCTTTATCCACTACACTACCGCACCGGATATTCTTCTTTTTTTCGTTTTTGTAAATAATACTTTTCACAATTTCCAGCAGGCAAAGAAGTTTTTTTCCATCTACGCTTGTCTTAAAGAATCCTTTCTGGTACTCTCGCATTTTTGTAATCATACTGCCTTTTTTTGCAGAACTTTAAGCCAGTACTTAAAGAAGAAACTTAAAACAGAGAGTGGGCTCGTAAAAGTACTAAAGCAATATTTGATGAAATATTTTTGAAAATTTTTGGAGGGCTTCTCCATCTAATCCCTTGTTGTAATTTTTTTGCGTGACATCAGCTCTAAAGCTTCCACATACCAAAAACTTAACAGTACTTGGTCTATTTCTCCTAGGACCAATATTTTATTGAATAACATGCGTGAGCACAGCCGACACCCCGAAAGCAGAACAAATTTTAAATTTTATCATGTTAACGAGATTCACTTAAATCAAAAAACTCATAAATGCTTGAATTAAAAAATGCAGGTCAATTCAAAAATGGGGTGGTTTGCTTTTTGCCTCAAAAATGGATGTAATTTTTGAGACAAAAAGCAAACCACCCCGCCACATACACAATAAAGGGTTATGCATATGTTGCACAATCTATAGATAAATATGAAATTACCAATTATCAGGGGCGTACGTATGGGCGTTCTGGGCGTCAAATCTTATTCCCATGGTTATTGATGGTATACAATCTTTTAACTTCATAAACACTATTTTTTGACTTTAAAAAATCCATACAAGCATCAACCTAAAACATGTTCTAAAAAACAAGAAAATGCTTATTTCTTTGTGTAATAAAAATTTTCTAGCTGCATAGATTAAATTAATATCTCCGAGTTGAATTTTCACTTTCAAAAGATTTTTTCTCTAAATGCTCTGTTCCTTCCCCCAAATCAGGTTAAGCCCATTTATTTTATGACATTGCATGAAAACAAGATTATCCTTAGCGTACTTAATGTTCTACCACCCCCACAAACTTTAATTCTGAACACATAACTGAGAGCAAGGCCTATGATCCAAACCAACACAAAATTATGACCAAAAACTTTTAAGCTAACGAAAGCATGACCTGGAGTGGCTGGTAGGAAAATACCGTACATCCTCTTTATAACCACCATGACAGTAGAATCTTTGAGGTAAACATAAACAGAAAAAAACTCGTTTGTCTGCTGGAAACTAAAAAAGAACTATTTACAAAAATGAATATTCCACAGTGGAAATTGCGAGAGAGCAGTTAAGAAAAATTTAGTCAGCAGAATTTGACTTATTGTCTATAACAAAAATAACTTTTAAGCGGACAGTAGAAATCGATCCTTCGTCCATGTCTTTCGTCGGTCTAAACAGGTTATACGAGATTATATTCGAAGATAATGCTGGAAGATTGCCGTTTTGATGTGAGTAATGAACTGTGGGAAAAAGAAATTTTTCTCTTCATGGACCTAGTTTGGAACTAGGAAACTTTGCAGGAGACAAACTTTATGTCATATGCATATTGCTGTTACAGATTACGAATAACACCAATCATGTAAAATGAATACAAAATATCTAACCCCCATGAATTAGGTCATTATTTGGTTGCTTCTTTGTTCTCAACAACTTACTCTAAATTTTCAACCCCAGTATCTAAAAAATGTTTCTTAATAATTTAGCAAATAAACGAACTGAAAGATAATTTAGCGCACTGATTGATGAACTCATGACCAAGTGCATACAAGCTTGGGATGCATTTCACTAGTCCATCTCAATCTGGATGAAAATATTATTTAAATACATTTTTAAGCCTAATAATATTTCGTACAAAAGCTATTGCTTAATCGACAAGACTACCAATAAATTGGCATACTGGAGTTTTAAAGTGTAATTGACAACCAGCAAATTTGCAAATGCAAGTTTTTAAAATGCAATTGACAGCTAGCAAATCTCAACGCAGTCGTAACAAAGAGCAATTTAAAATTTTTAAAACTCCAATACGATTTGTTATATTGCAGTCAGTTTGTTAAATTGCACTATGATTTGTTATATTATATTGCAATTTATCAAATAGCAGTCAATTTGTCAAATTGCATTGATTATTTCATCTATAGAATGAAATTTTTTCTCTTTGGGAAAGGTGGCTTATAAAAGCGCACTTTTAAAACACTATTTGAGCGTTTACTAGTGTTAAGAGAATTCTCTTTTCGCCTAGTATTAAGCAGCAAAACTTTGCGCCAAAGGTTGACTGAAATATCAGTAAGAAGTTTGATACCTGGTTGCAAAAACTGCTATGTGCGAATGCAATCTTAATCTCGTGTTCTGCTGTTATTTGATTGTTTTTGATATTTATTAGCTAAAAAAGATATTTAAATTTTTTATCGTTATTTATATTCACACTTATCCTCTGTTAAAATTTTACTATTACAACTAATCCATTTTAATGCTACTGGTAAGATTGTGTTGTACGTATTATAGTGATATTTAACCAGTATAATGCAGATCTTGCGCAGTTTTTCACTTAATTCTTTTTTATGCTTTTACCAGGAACTGATGCTGACTATTTACGTGGTTGAAATATAAGCCTGCTTCCCGGTAATGAAAGTTCAAGTTAAATAATTTTCTATACTGAATTTTCTAAAAACAGATGTAGATCTTCCCAGTGATGATCTTCTGCTATAAAAGCTTAGTTTTAGTTTGGTCAAAATATTTCACTTAGTCCTTTTTCCATGTTACCACTATGGTATTGTACATTTGCCTATCCTGCCCATAACGTTTTTCAGTAAATCACTTTTTAAAAAAACATGTAATTTAGGGTCCAGAACAGAATGTGCAAACAAACCATCGACTTTTTATCACTGTTTTTATAACTGCCATTGGGTAAAGCCGGTGCAGCTGGTTGAGCCGATATTCTCAATTTTAATGTTACTGATGGGGGCCTTGCAGGCGAATCCAGCTGAAAAGGCTAGTAATACACAAAGCAAAGTTTTTGTATTGTATATGCTTACAATAAGGTTGTCCATTGATCATATTTAGGTTGTATTAGAAAAGTTTTACGTTACGCCAATCCCGCCCTGTTTGTAATAAAAATCAATATGCAAAAACTTTTAAAATTGGAGGTTGTTTAAATCCTCCGCAAAAGC